>JAPQRN010022410.1:0-13864 GCA_037367275.1 Coranthus polyacanthus | reverse complement strand
CATGGCCTAATTTTGTTTTTGTGCTTGACTTCCAGACATGACAGCATGGCATGTGACTTTGAAATGATTTGAGCTTCATTTCAGCTCATGTCTATTTCCACCCTTTGAACCTGGAATAAAGAGACGTCTGTGAACGTGTCAGAAGTCATCACACTGTTCTCAGCAGTGTTTTCACAATGTCATCATGCACCTGTTCCAAAAAAAGTACAGGCAGAGTGCCACATAGCTGCAAGCAATTCAAAATAAGTGTCTCAAAAGCATCGCAAATTGCTGGTTGTTTCCCAACAATGCAAAATATAGCCTTGTGATTAATAACCAGTCTCTTTTTGTGTAGCACTCTTTATTGTTTTTATGAATAATTTCCAAGTTCCATGTAAAGAACAATGTCATTTAATACTAATTTTAGTTTATTTGTTTATTTGTTTATTTCTTTTCGGGGGTGGATAAGAAAAAAACGGTGGAAAAAATGCATGCAATTAATGCATTTATTAAATCAATAATACGTAATAAAAAATTTCAGAAGTTCAGTCAGTTCAGTAATTCAGTTTGTCCGAACTTTACATAGAATCATTTTGTGATTTACATGTCATAGTGTTGATGGAACGAAGACTCCAGAACCATGGACATTTTCATGAGAGATTTAAATATTTATTCATTACTCATATCTGTTTGGAAACACTTCCACATACTGTCTGTTGAAATGTACTGATAAATATGTGATATCAATATGCATGATCAGCTGTGCACTGGCTGAAAAACAAACTTTCTTTTGTCTTGAAGTGGTACCGGATTACAGACCAATTCAATTTTAGTATTTAGCTTAATATCTCTTAACACTAGATTTTACTTTGGTTCCAGTTCTCACTCTACAGTACAGTATACTACTTGGAAATAATTATTGTACCATTGTGAAAGTTGTGAAACGTCAGCATTTGTCATAAATTCTTCTGTGCAAAATGCAGTTAAAAGACAGATTTATTTGAGCAGTATTCAGTCCATTAACACCTAAGCATTGTTTGAAAACAGGCTCCTAAAACCTGAAGGTTTTTCAGGGTGGGTTTCCTACCCACTATGAAAAGTAAAAACACACAAACGTCACATGCGTTACTGAATTTCCCCCTGGGGTTTCATACAGTTTTTCTGATTCTGTTATAGTCTGAATGGGTTAAATAAATTACAACAAAAACCCAATTTTCTCAATAACAAGTAACACATAAATTAAAAAGAATCTGATGTTGAAAAACAATCCTGAAACAATTAATATTCCAAGAACAGACTATCAAACGGTCACGCTGAAGGGCTGTTAAATTGAAGTTCTACGACAAATCACAGCCGTAATGTAGCTGTAATACTTCGGTGCCACAGAGGAAACAGGTCAGATGAATAGAAATGACCAACACTACCTTGCTGCGGCTCTCCAGCGCTCGCCTCATCTCTTCTTCAGCTACACTGAAGGTGAGAACATCATGGCTCTGGTGATGGCCTTGTATGAAGCATGTGGCGCACAGCGAGGTCATGTCACTGGAACAGAAGTACTCAAGGGGACGGAGGTGGATGGCGCAGTCCTTCAATCCCAGCTCATGAAGGGGGTCTACAATAGTGTGGGTCCTGAACAGCTCCTTCTCATGATGCCTCTGAAGGTGCCTGGAGCACAGGGAAACCTCACACTTCAGGCAGGTCTTCACGGCTGCCGTCTGCTCGTCTATACAGTGGTCGCAGACTACATTCATCTTCTGCTGCACCTCAGGCGGCTTGGCCGGCAGGAGTGTAGTAGCTCGGAAGCCCTCGATGATGCTGCAGAGTTTGAAGTTTTTCTGCAGGGAATCTAACCCCTCATATTCCTCGCGACACTCTGGGCAGCGTGGAAGCGTTTTGCCTGTCTTGTCAGAGTCGGTGGTCTTGCAGATACATGCTCGACAGTAGTTGTGGCCGCAGGGGAGAACCACAGGATCAGAAAACAGCTGAAGGCAGATGGGGCAGCTCAGCTCGTAGGCTAGCAGCTCCTCGGGTTTGGACAAAGACATAATAAAAAGGTTGAATCTTCTTTTGTTGCTTCTGTTATTTCTCTTGTTTTTATAACCCTCTACCCATGTTAATTCCTTAAAACATTTTGCCTTTCAAATTTCTCCTTTGTTGTGTCTTCTCTTCCCTCTCATCAAGTTTCAGGTGCAAAGACAACAGGTTAATGTACAGCAAACAAGGAAGTCTGCCGCCTTTACTATTTATCAGAATGACAGGAGGTGTATCCATAAATGCGTGCGCCACTGCATTCCTTTCCAAGAGGCCCGGTCTTCTGTGCTGCCAGGAATTCACACCACTATAGGGGCTGCTGTTGATAGTCAAAATATGTTAAACTGGATTGTGTTACACACAAGTTCTAAGAGCATTTATTAGTTTTTAGACAGCAAGTTAAGTGTCAGGAACCAACTCTCAAAAACTTCCCATATTTTGAGAATGGTTTGAAGAACTTCACATTTTGTAAATACTTCATTTCGGCTTCTTTTCTTTGAGTAGGTTTAACATTTTTACTCAGGATAAGGCGTACAAACACTTTCTAGAACAAAAAAAAAAAGTCCACGGTAGTCCACTGGAAAAGTGTGCATTTCAGTGTGTGTGTCTGTGTGTGTGTGTGTGTGTTAACATGCACTTGTACAGTTGTTTGGACAATCATTTATCTATATTTATTATTTACCATCTTTAAATGTTTTTTTTTTACTCTGAAGGGTTCGGGTTTCAGTTGTGATGGATAAAGCTGGGGTAAGGGGCTAATGGTGTAAAGGATTATGTCAATGCATGTCCTCAAAGATAGTGAGACATGACTGTGTGTGTTTTGTGTGTTTTGTGTGTGTGCTCGTTTGTGGATGAACAGTAAATGGGGCAACCTGGTATCATACACACAGTAAAGTCACATGCACTAACGTCTCCTGTTGTCTGTAAACACCGCTGGGGAAAACACTCACCACTTCCACCTCCTTCTTTGTTGCTATGTTTTATGTTTTAGTAAAGAATATGGTGGGTGAATATAGCCCTACAACTATTTAAGCTCACTTACTAACAGAAAGTCACATGGAAAAGAATCAACAGGATTTCTAATTAACAGCGTTCTCTAAAATTAGACTATTTGAAAGTGGTGGCACTGTTTCCAAAATATCACACGCACACCGCCACTACATCCTCTGTCATTGTTTGACAAAAACATCACCCAAAGACCCCAAAAATAAGACCCAAGTGGCCACCTCCAGGGCTGAAAGATGAAGCCAGTACGGAAGTTCCTCAAATGGATCCCTGAAGTTGGCTCCAAAAGTGATTCCATCTCCATAGACCCTCATGTTAAAATGTCCAACTTTAAAACAGAAATATGTTTACAGACTGGGCTCTACAGCCAATTTCCCCGTTCATGAAAACCGCACAGAGAATTTTGATATTTGTCACTTCAAATGATACAAAGGCTTAAAGTTATGTATAAAGGCGTGGGGGTTGAGAATCAGACCGTCAGTGGATTCTGTCATGACGTTTACTAGTAACATAGCTACATTAGCTAATGTTAGCATTCATTTATAATGGATTATATGGTCGGTGAGCTAGCCTGCTGAAATGTCCGAATGTGAATGTCCGACTCGGCGGCCGAGCTAAAGCTAGCTGTTAATCTAAACTCACACAGACAGAATCACCTGTCAATCACAGAGGCCACTCCCTTAATTAAGCCTTAAACCTTAATATAATCTAAACAGGTGAGTTATATACAAATTCACCAGCTGTACAGTTGTCGCAGAGGGGGAAATGAACTATAGATACCAAAAGTGTTGTTTGTACCAGGCTGTAAACATGTTTATTTCAGCTGTGAAGTTGGTCATGTTACCAAAGGGGTCTATGGGGGTCTCAACCCCCCTCCCCTCCACCCTAACCCAGTGGACATTGAATTTAGTGCAGTTTTTGACACTTCCACTTCATTTTTCAGCCCTGGACGTTGCCACCTGATTGACACAAGGGCTTCAGTAAGGACATCTGCTGGGCAGTTATGGGAATCACAGGGTATAGTAGTAATACTAGTAATAAAAAATACCTATGTTACAAAAGATGTCTATATTTATGTAGCTGCATACTGACATTAGCGTATATGTGCGTCATGATAGTAAAATTAAATGAATTAAAAATTCAATTCAAGTAATGCAGTTATAGTATATGACTTACATGACTTTCACAATGATTGCATATTGTAATGTCAGATACATGCTCAGCGACAGACTGTGTGACCTTATTCCAATTTACTTTCTCTCCCGTTACTCGGAAAGAATGAGGAAAAATCACATGTACAAGCTTTAGTGTGGTTTGTAGAGGCCCCCAGGTGTGGAATGAGTGACGTTTTTCAAGCAACAAGAAAAACCCCTCAGTAGTATTGCTACTAGTATAGTAGCCACTACAATGAAGGAACTGTATTAGCTTTTTATTGGGTCATTTTTAGTCAGATTGAGATGCTCATTTCAGTCTGAAATACAGTCTGCTAACGACACACTCAGAGGTGGCGAAAGTACAGATACTTGTGTACAAACTCAGGTAAAAGTAAAAGTACAAATTGAACTTCTTTACTGCAGTAAAAGTGAAAAAGTACAGGCTCTGATATGTAAAGAATAAAAGTAAAAAGTAAGCCCTTGAAGGACATTTCCACTTCCATTTCCATTGAAGGACGTTTCTGTGCAAAGTGAACTGAACCTCACATCATCATAATATAATACAAAGACTATCAGACCATACTAACTTCAAGTAAAATGACGGTAAAAATGTCATTCAGCAGGAGTTATTCATAACATATGTTGAGCTTGAATCCTGCACAAAGCTGGGGACTCTTACTCTACTTGAAACATTTGAAATATACATTTATTTCCATTTATGTGTCTATTTATTGTCTCTTACCATCTAACTAATGTTGAGACTGATCTGATGGGCCATTTAGTAGTTAAGAGTTTAACTAAGGTTAGGCTTACATTTTGTTTAGGATGACCCGTATTTCTGTCCTGGCTCTTTTGTTAGCTGTGAGTTGTTATTGTTAATAACAATGTCATTAATGTTATTCCTGTATAATATTTTACAGTGAGCGAGTCTTCTCCATCGCTGCCCTCTCTCTCTCTCTCTTTCTCTCTGGAATTCCCTCCCTCAACACGTCCATACTAATCTAATCTACCTTTATTCAAAACCCTCCTCTTCAGAACTGATTTTCATTTGTGATTCGTGGTGATGTTTTGCGCAAGGTATGTGGTGTGTTGTACGTGTGACTGAGTGTTTTTACTATGAGGACTTTGTAGTATTGCTTCGACTTGGTTTTTACTGTGTGCTGTACACTATTGTTATTTCTGATATATTTTATTCTGTTTTCTTCTTCTTCTTTGTTTTAATCTCTGACCGTGCCTTCGGGTGCTTTGAAATGTCCTATACAAATGAAATGTATTATTATTATTATTATTATGTTTCTCTTTTCAAACCCAGACGTCAAGCTCCAGTGTATCAGACCGTCCCATTTGGCATATCTCCTTTATATCTTCTATTATTGTACTAGTGCTTGAATTTTTAATTGTTTGTGAATAAACTGAACTTTTAGCCATACATACATACATACAGATGAAATACAGCTGCTATGTTAACCGTGTAATCTGTTTTTTAACTTTAAATTTCAGCACAATTCTTGAAGATGTAATGGGCAAAATTACATAGCGAGCGGTAATACACTTACACGAAATGAACACTATGTAAACAAAAACAGAAACCCCCATGATTTAAACTGTCCATCTCTGAGACCCGCCTTACAAAAGGTTTTTCGTGCGTGGTGCTCACAGCATTGCAAAATGAGACAGAAGGACAAACTGATTTACAAAAACAGCCACACTCAAGGCTTTCAGTGAAAGTGCTCTAATGGAATACATTTATTTTTGCAATAGTCTTGTTAAACTATGATTACAGAAACAAAATGTAAACACTGACCGACTCATTAGGAAGATTATGAGCCTTTGTGTTTCGGGAAAGAGTCCTTACCATCAATAATAGTGTTATTGATTGTAAAATATTTGTAAATTACTGGGTTAATTTTGCTACCAAAGTGACAAGAATCAGAAATGAACAATGCAGTTGTTACAGTCTGTTTTAGTGTATTACCCAGCAGGCTATGCGGTAGGGAAAAGGCAATTAACAATGATTACTTTGAATAATTAACTGTAATGAAAACGATAATGCATCCAGAACTGTATACACTTTATGCAAAAAAATGACTTCTTATCCAGAACAGACAGTTTATATTTTCAAAAACAATAATGACAACAGTGAGTGTTTTCTGTTTGTACATTCATCAACCACCAGGTGGCACTTCAGACATATTGTATGAGTGAGGATGCAGGTTCGTCTTAAAGTTAAAGTTTGCACAATAAAAATTGTTTACGTTGTCCAGCTGTTTCATAAGAAACTGATTCCTATCATTTTGAAGAGCCAAGCAAACCCCAGATTAACCACAGCCTTCATTACACACAAGGAGAAATGAAGTGTTTTTAGATTCTATGTTCTCCTCACAGTGGAATAAGGCACTAAACTACATAAAGGCCTCATCGTGCAATAACATACAAATTAAAACTTAAACCCCAATATACTGTGAAAACAAACACAGCACAAATTTAGCCCAACATGGTTTCCAGTGGAACATCGTTGGTTATCGGCAGGAATTTCATGTCAAATGTAGAGATGGGCTTCTACAACTAACCACAGCAGGAACACTGCTCCAAATACGAACGCTGACAGCATCTCACAGGAGGTTTGATCGGTATTGTGTATCTGTATTATAATGAGTGTACAATAATGTACTAAAGGGATGGTTGCTGCACATAAAGCCATGAACACCCCTGACAGCCCACTGTGGGCACATGACGCCACAAACGCCCCTGCTGCTGCCCCCACTGTTACTCCCAGCCTTCCTCCACGTCCATAGCGTTCTGCCGCTGCACCTGCTGCAGCAAGAGACACTCCTACTGCCCCCGCCACGCCCATCACAGCTCCTATAGAGGGACCAGGACCCAGAGGCAGAAGGAACTTTACAGCACCTAGAACTGCTCCACCTGAGCTTACAGCCACTGCACTGGTTTTACCTGCTCCACCTCTTTGCCAGGACACGAACAGTGACATCCCAATACTAGCCATTATCAGCTGAGAGGTTAAAAGTGTATAAAAAACAAACGGAGTAACTTCATTCATTTTTGATTCGGCTGTTTCAAAAGTTACGACTGGCCTCATCACGACAAGTAACGTTTCAGTGAGAAATGACATCGTTGACACCGACAGACCTAGAAAACCTACACTTACATTGTTTTGTTCATTGTGTTGTTTTATTAAAAACCCACATAGAAGCATAATTAGAAGCACGATTGCTAGTGCTCGTACGTAAGGCAATTCTCGTATCATGAATTGAAAGCACAAGGTGGTTAAGATGTATACTATGCATATGTTGGCCAAAATCAGTCTACTTATGTTGTTATCTACCTTGTCTATTACTGATGGTTGGAAAAATGTAAAAAAGCTCCAGACCACGAACAAAACAATTCCCAACGACAGTGTGACATAAAACCCAAAAACATGGCACAAAAACAACATATCTCTAAACAGCATTGTTCCAAGTGCTCCTCCAGTCAAAGTGACGAATATCAGACAAACTGGTCCAGCTGAAGCCAAAGCCTTCCCAGCAGCCCCTTCTCCTTTCACTTTGAGAACTCCTGAATATGAAGCTACTCCGAAGAGGATCCCAACAGTTGATGACAGTACGACTACAGTGTCACAGTATGTACCTATAAATACAACCACAGTATTGTTTGGTCGTGACAAGTTGTTCGGCATGTGAATTAGGCTTTCCAGGCAGACGAGTACGTGTGCTTCCAGAGATCCCAGTAGAAGTCCTCCCCAGATTCCCAGTGCCACCCCAGTTCCAAATGCTCCCATGACAGACGTCCAACCTGAGGGGAAATAGAAATGTTCAGACAACCCACAACCAGACATTTTAGGATTTAACATTACATAAAAGAATAAAGAATATTAAGCATGATGTTCATGTTTTTCATCGACGGTGTTCTGTGATCATCTACAAGAAGCTTATTTTGTTGCTGATGTATAGTTTGAGCTGTAATTTTCACACTTACCACATTGTGTCTGTGCCATCGCATCAATCGTCATCTACAAGTCCTGTGCGCAGAGTGTTCTTTGTCTTTGACAAAGTCTTCCTCTAATACGCCGTCGCTCAGTTGCTCTCTTTACGTTTCTTGATGCAAAGATGTTTTGCACTGGTTTCAACAGAACAAAAAAGAACTTGAACTCCGACATTCTTTTCTCTCCCAACAGTCACACGATGAAAGTATGAGGGAGGAACTTAAAAGATCCAAATGAAACTATGTGAAGCTGTCCAACGCTGCACTGACACATTTAAAGAGCTAACATGTCAGCTTCTGACTCTAACTTAGTCCATTAGGAACAACATTATTGTTTTTTAATTAATTATTAATTAAGCCTAATACTTAAATGAGTACCTCTTAGTAGGTTTTATTTGAACAAGATCTGTCCTCAGCGAGTACCATATCAGAGAGTCCAACCCTGTACTGACAGATGTGCAGATAGTTTCCACCTCAGGCTTTTTACACAGGGTCAACATTTCACATAATCACAGGCATCCATGCTATGCTCGCTCCACCATCGAGTGCAACATTGCAACTTAAAAGGATGCTGGTTGTTTTTAGACATAGGAGGTGAGAAACCTCAGGACTTCACCTTAGACATTTACAGACAGACAAGGACGCCTGTGGCTCTTCATTCTAGACTTATATCTAATGATCATAACGTTACTCTTCTTTGAATTATATCTTATGTCAAAATCCTTCCCATATTGTGAACAAACTCGCAATAGATGCTGAAGACCAAAAATGACCAAATCATCTGCATACATGAGGTGCTTAATAGGGATGTGTCTGACACCATTATTCACATAAAAAGGGAAGATACAGAATGCCTTCATTTTACTCACATTGTCTGATGTGCATACCAGAAGACCAGGATTCTCACTAGGAAACCAGGAACCCCTCTTTGTAGTAAATACATTTTCATGATTTACTCGAGCAAAAGCTTTTGAAGCATCAATAAAACATCTTGGATTTTGCTTTACACAGACTTATTGCAGAAAAATGCAATATATGACCCTGCTTACAGTTTTGCATTATATCACAATCATAAGCCCTGTATCACAATACGTATCAGATTGCTGCCATTCACAACCCAGCATTCATTTGCATATCAGGCTTTTTTTACGCTGTTTTTAAGCGTCATCTTATTCCTCAGTTTATTTAAGATGACACATTTCCAAGTTCCAAGTTTCCAGAAGTGTTAAATTTAAAACACGAAATGTAAAATCAATCAGGACTCACTACCAGCTATCGAAAATGAGCAGCAAAATAAGTGGAAACAGCAGAGTCAATTAATAAAACAGAAAACAGGCACAAGCAGGATGAATCAGGTCAGAACAGCTTTGAACAGCCGTTTTAATAATGTATATTAGATGTAGGGAAACATTATGTTTATAATGACTATACAATAATGTACTAAAGGGATGGTTGCTGCACATAAAGCCATGAACACCCCTGACAGCCCACTGTGGGCACATGACGCCACAAACGCCCCTGCTGCTGCCCCCACTGTTACTCCCAGCCTTCCTCCACGTCCATAGCGTTCTGCCGCTGCACCTGCTGCAGCAAGAGACACTCCTACTGCCCCCGCCACGCCCATCACAGCTCCTATAGAGGGACCAGGACCCACGGTGGGTAAAGCCGACTTTACAGCACCTAAAACGGCTACACCAGAGCTTACGGCCATTGCACAGATTTGACCTTCCCCACCTCTTTGACAAGACATAAATACTGCCCTGCCGATACCAGCCATTAACAAGAGAGACGTTAAAACTGTATGAAAATGAAACTGAGTTACTTCGTTAATTCTCGATTCAGTTGTGTCAAAGGTTATGACTGGCCTCATCGCTGTCAGTAATATTCCAGTGAAGAACATCACTAAAAACGATACCATTTCATGTATAATTATTTCCCTTAAATGCACAAAATATAATAAACAATGCAAAGGAGACGATAAAAGTATACTGGTTAGGAGTGTTAGACTGTTATACCAAACATCTACTCCAAATATAATCAGGACAAAAGTTAGAAAGGTTGGCATTACCACAGCGTTCATATACCATGTCATATACCATGTAGCTAATGAAGAATAAAATTCCAAGAAAATAACAAAGATGCCAAATTGACCAATAAAAATTAAGGACGTGGTGAAAGAAAAACAGACAACACGTAAAATCGGGGACTCAATACACATCATTTTTCCAAGTGCTGCTCCGGTCACAGTGACAACCATTACACAAACTGTTCCAGCTAAAGCCAAAGCATTCCCAGCAGCTCCCTCTCCTTTCACTGTAATAATTTGTGAATAAGAAACTAAACCAGAGAGGATCCCAAAAGCTGATGACAGTATGACTGTACAGTCACACACTGCTCTGGTTGAATAAGCTATGAATGTGTTCTCATGAAACAAATCTGGCACGTGAATGAGGTTTTCTAGACAGTTGAGTACGTGCACTTCCAGAGATCCCAGAAGAAGTCCTCCCGGCGCTCCCAGTGTCATCCCAATCAAAACAGCTGAGATGACAGACGTCCAACCTGTGGGGAAAACAAGGCCGTGATCTGCAAGTTGACATTTAAGTTTAAGTGGATAGGTACCGCGTTATTATCTGAAAATAAGAATGAACTGAAAATGAACTGATGAATCAAATGAACTGAAATGAAGCTTTTTTGCACTAATTTTTTATAAATGACTAGTTAATATATCAAGAGTTTTGACAGTTTAAAATCACTTAAAAGTAAAAAAAAAAAATACCACAAATGTCATGACATGAATTGACTTACGTGAAGAAAAATAGTGTTCTGTCCTCACAAAGCTGGAATAAAAAAAAATATAGAATATGATGATCTTTTTAAACCGCTCTCATTATATAACGTCAAAGTCGTCATTTAAAGGCAAGGAAACATTGTTCTTCGAGAAAATAAATCTCGATGATATGCCTGTGACATGCTTTGGTAAAAAATACTTCAAGGCTGTCAGCGCTGTCTAACCAGCTCTATTTGGATCAGCTGGTTTCAGTCCCTTTAAAAGCAAATGAGCTGAACTTACCTGTTCTCACTGTGACTCTCTGGGACCTGCACTCTGAGAGACACATTGTCCTCTGGTGTTTGAACGTGGTCTGGAGCTGTAATGGAGATCAACATATACTGTAGGCGAATTCAGCTCTTTCATCAGAAACACCTTTACAACAACGTCTTATCAAAACTGTCACTGAGGCCCGGTTCAGACCTTATGTATGAACATCTGTCCTGATCACATGTGGACAGCTTCAATGCAAGGTCTGACACACATTTGTCCACGTTCTCTAGTAGTCTCAACAGGTACGTGTTTTAGGTATGCATTGAAGGACTGAATACTCGGCTGACGTGCTCTGTCCAATGCACCAATGGCGTCATATCAAAGTGTTTTAAAGACGTCTGAAATTCTCAAAAAGCTCACAAGCCTGAGAGACGCTCCCTCTTTGCTACTTTTTCCTCCGTGAGGAAATAGTTCATATAATCCAGTAGAAATTCACAAATGATCATAAAAGATTCAATCATCGCTGAAGCGTACGTCATGCAAGAGAGCCGATAAAAACATATAGAACGGTCAAAGTTGCCTCGTTGTATTTAAGGTGTATTGATTGACTCAAGGCATCAGCTTATGCGATAAGTAAACAGACAGAAAACATTCCACTTTAAAAGCTGGTCGTCTTCAAGCAGCACAGTGACTTACATTTCAAAAGATCAAGCAGGAATACATATAGTACATGTTTTTAAACACTTAAAGATTCAGTCATCTCAAAAGCGTATGTCTTGTAAGAGAGCCAATAAAACAAATGGAACGATCAACGCTGTCATGACGATATTTAAATATAACATTATAGAAAATATAACATCCAGATGAAATAAATAAACTGAGAAGTGTCATCAAAGAAAGTCAATGAACTGGAGCATGAAAAGAAATCACTGCTCACTAAATCTACTAAATCGCTCAAATATTGAACTAAACAACGGCCAGTTTTCTGTCGTACGTTCATTTGAGAAATTAGAGAAATTATACCTGCAGAGGAAACGAAATGTGTTGGTACCAAAACAGTCAAGTTGAGTCAAGTTGAGCTGATACCGTCGGTGGAAAAATAGCATCAGACATGTACAGATCAGTGCAAGTGATCTATGTGATCTAGCTGTAGTATGTGTACTGTATAATAGATTTTAAGATATAAAAAGTGGCAAATTTATTGGCAACATTTATGGAGTATTTTTCTCAAGAAAACTGTACTTACCTGGAAAAACACAGGTCTTCATAGATCTGGAACGAATGATGATAACAGACTTAAAATCCTTTACATAAACTAACGCAGACTAAAAGGCAAGTCATTTATAAACAATGTAGATGTTGCTCAAGAAATGCATGGAGTTAATAATCAGTTTCTTGGCCAGATGAAAGTCTTGATCTCACGTGTTCTCAGTGTGAGTCTCCGAGTCCTGGTCCACGTCAGACAGATTGTTCTGTTGTGTCTGAACATAGTATGTAGCTTTAATCAAGATCAACATGTAGATTAACAATCAACAGGACTTGACGCAGTTACTTTGAATCTACTCTTACTGTTCCTTTAATAGAGTTTGCTTAAGGTATTGTATATTTAATAATGCAGAATATACAGTATGATGGTCATGTTCTCCACTGACGGTGTTCTGTCATCATCTGCAACTACTTCTTTTGTTGCTGACGTATATATTTTAGCTATAATTTTTAAACTTACCCCCTTGTGTCTGTGCCATGGCCTAAATCGCTCCTCTGCTGTCCTGTTTGCAGAGTCGATCAGTTTCTCTCTTCAGGTTTCACTGTGGGATAAAGATTTTCTGCATTGTTTTCTGGTAACTGTGCCTACGACAGCTTCCTTTCTTTACCAACAGAAAAATCACAAAAGTATGAGGAACAGAGGTGAAAAATAATGATGCGTGAACCTGCGTGAACTTGTTCAATATTGCAGTGACACGCCTAAAGAGCTTCAGTACAGACTGTAGAGAACAATGTGACTGAAGGTATCACCTCAAGTTGTAAAAATGCTATTTCTGAAAACATATGTGCAGTTTTATACCATAAGTAATTTAAGTCTGGAGAGAAATGAGTGCCAGAATGGTCACAAATGTTTATTATATGATCTATGAATGAATAATAAGATTTACAAATGTTGTACTTGAAGTGTAATTACACATTTAAACCACAGGAGTGTCAGGAGTTTACAGCCTTTTCGTCATTTGTCTTTCACGAAAACGTCTTCTGAAATGCTGTTGCTCAGTTCAGCTCAGCTTGTGTTTTTTTTTTTTTTTTTTAGGCATTCCCTTCTTTGACAAGAGTCAAATAATTAAAGCATGAGGGTGCAATTCAAGAGATGAAGATTATGAAACTGTGACGCATTTAAAGACCTACATCCTACACTGAGCAGTGTGGTTGCCAAAAAAACGTCCATATTACATGTCTTCAGTCAAACACTCGTCCAAAAGTCTTGCGTATTATTTGTTTCTCATGATTTTGACAACCGTTAATTGGGTTTTAGTTGTGATATATTCATTTTTATGTTTGTGTGTTTTTTCCTTTGGGTAGCCACTGGACTGGTTTACTCCTGAATCATCCAGATACAGGTCTAAACAATCTTCAAACATTTGTCACAACAGAAAATTGTGCAGGT
>JAPQRN010022409.1:0-21555 GCA_037367275.1 Coranthus polyacanthus | reverse complement strand
TGTGTATATATACGTATATATATATATGTGTATATATACGTATATATATATATGTGTATATATATATATATATATACATATACGTACATGTATATGTGTGTATATATACGTGTATGTTCGTGTTTTCATTAACATTCATTAATTCATTAGTCTGTCTGTCTCTCAAATACCAGGCCAACTGACATAAAACTTGGTGAAAGCTCATGGAATTGGCCAGGGAAAAGCCTGTTAAATTCTTAGCAGATCCAGAAAATTGAATTTTTTCTAACATTGTTCATATCTTGGTGGAGGAATACACACTCATGGCCTTCATCTGAAAATTGTATTTATGGCGTTGCTGCATGTTTCAGTCGCTCTGAGTTTATAATGAATGGAAAACAGCATGACACTGTATGAAGCCCCTGGGTTAATTTTGTAATAGTCTTAACAAATGTTTCAGGGTTCAGTGAAACTTTGTGCCAGTCACAAGGATCCAGTAATCAGGTTTCTCTTGCTCATGAACATGTGCAACATAGTGCCAGGAGGATTTAGCACTACAAATAGCAGATCACACTGAGATAACATGACAGAGGTTGTGTTTTGTAACATAATACTTTCCAAAGTGTTTCATTTGTCCGCTCATATGAAAAGCTAATGGTTATTGTTTATACATAACTTTGGAGAACTCCTAAGTGGGCCAATCACAATTATTACATAATTGCCTTATCGCAGTTACTTGAGCTAACCACAATTATTTTGCAGTATCATGATAATCATCTCCTTTGACCTGTTTTAAAACAGCTGGATAAAACTAATGTAAATGTTCCATGTTTACCTTTCAGCATATTGAATACTGAGAGGTGATCTGAGAGGAAATTAGACTTCTGCATCTCCTCTGGACTCTGTTTAGAGGCTTTGGTTTTGTCTGCCAACAGTTTGAGATAGGTATGGGGTTAAATCAAGCGTTAACCTTCAGAGCAGTGTCAAAATCTGCAGTAACTTGAATGTCCACTGAGGGCTGACTCCAAAAGCAAGTCAGTCCCTATAGACCCCCATGTTAAAATGGCCGACTTTACAGCAGAAATAAACATTCTCCCTTAACCATTATATTCTGGCGCTATGAAACAGTGTCTGGTCATCTAGCGTTATATTTATGCAATGTCCACATTAATACACATATTTTGCAAATGAACATTTTTCTCTACATTTGTGTCTCTCATCCACATGTAAACAGCATTTTAGATCACTAAAACATATTTTTTTAAATGCCTTTCAAAGTGAAGATTTTTAAAAACTTAACGACAAAAAGATTAGGAAACACGCATGTCCATTGTTGCTTTGTGTAATCAACATTCAACCGTATATGCCTACTCCAATCAACCAAAACAACAATAATGGCTATGGCTAGGATATATAGGTTTCTTTACATTTGGTTAGACCTTGCATTTACAAAGGGATATTGTGGATGTTTTTGAAGTCAGTGTATTAACCTGCAGTAAGTTGTCATTGCTGCTTCTTGACAGTCTAAAGCCTCTGCTGCATCCAGTCTTATCTGATCCATAGTGTCTACAGTTTTATGTCCAACAGAAACTGAAATCTGAGCGATTTTAGTCATTTTTGTTTTTTCATGTGTACAGAGATATTTTGTGGACACATTTTGTTTTAAAAACCAAAGGGGGGAAATAGAAAAATATCTGTGTTAGTGTGTACAGGGTATTAGTCTTTTGATTTTGACCAAGAGGAGAGAGCTTTAGAGGGAAGGTTTGTATTTTCCCCCAGACTTCCACCTCCTGAAGCTTTAACTTCTAATGATGATGACCTGGAATTCTGGAAATTAAGTTAAATCTGTTACCCTTATAAGTATTGATAATAAATGCTCCTGCAGCATTATATTTGGGATCATCTGTAACCATGAAAACTAGAAGGAAAAAAAGTCACCAAATTGCTAAATTTCTTTGGGATTTGGAAAGTAACACCATAGAAATTGACTGTGTAACCAACTTCCTAAAGCATTCCCCCCATACTTACTGAACTGGCTTACACATACATTGACATAAGCATAGATGGGTTTTTATGAAGTCTTTGGTTAGTCTTTGTGGATTGAATAATTAGAGTTTTTTCTCTGACATAATGATATATTTGTTTTTGAGGCTTGTGTGTGATCCAAACTAAACTGCATAGTTGTGGCTAAAAGAAAATGCTTCATTAATTGCCTGTTAATCTGATGAAGCTTAAGTTATGTAATCAGTGGTTTGATAATTATTCTGAAACATGTGAATACCTGTGTTGAATTTGAATATCTCAGTTCTGTGGACACCTTGAAAGCCGGTTGATTTTTAAAAGGCAGTAAATATGTTTGTGGCTCGCATTAGTCACCAACTGCTTTTTGTTCCATGTGCTGTCTCATGGACTCTCTTTCATTTGTGGTATTAACTGTGTGCCATGGATATTCTGGCTCCCAACAAACAAACTTTGGAATTAAGGTGACAGCAAATATTTCATTCAAATCCTTTATAGTGATATACCCTTACGGGGCTCTCACAGTATTTACAGCCATTTCAAAGGAAAATGGCAACACTTTTGTTTTTGGTCTTCACTGAATTTTGGCATTGGCTAATTTCCATTTCACTATGGCATGGTGTATCTAGTACTATCTGGAAATTTCAAATGCTGTATTTTCCAAGTATATTATTTGTTTTATAGATCTCTACAAATCCTGTATTTGTCCCTGGAGCTAGGGCTATTTGTGTGGCTCAACAGTGATATGTGGTGTTACTGCAGTGAATATACTTTAGTAACCCACTATAGTTTCATAATGAACTGAAGATAGTTGTACACAGTTAACACACAAGTGTATTCTGCACTTTTGCTTCAACAAAGTATGAACTCACCATTACTGCACAGTCAAACATCTGTAGCAGCAAGTCTCTGAGTTACTGTACCTAGATAATCTGAATGTTTCCTCAGTGGCAGAAAAGGACATTAAACAGAAACTCCTGCAGGTTAAAGTTGACAGAATTAAACACTTTCAGTGGTGACACAGACTGAAAAGAATCAAACCAAAATGTTTTTGGACTCTAAAGTTGTGTTTTGCACATCAAAAATAAATCAAACAGTGCATGTCTGAAGTCTGAATCTGGCACAGCAGCTCACAGACTTAAGGTAATTCTTCGCTCTCTGAAGTCGTCATTTCATGTCATTATTTCTTCAGCAGCAGCAAAACAACACGTTGCACAAACTCTACAGGCAGACTAACTGAATGTTTTAGTGTGGACAGATGCTAAAGAATCACTATAAACAGACTTAAATAATCTTGCTATTCTGGCAATGTTGACACTAACAACCCATAATGCAATACTGTAATTAGACTGGTACTCAGTACATTTAAAATGAGTGTTAGTAGATTAGGAACATTTGAACAGCACTCATATTTATTTATTTCATGGTGCAATTTGTATGATAACTCCTGAAAAACAGATCAGATGACAAATTCAGAGAACCGTTCTGTGAGAAACGCTTCTGGTTGTACAGCCCAACCTGTAACAAGCCAAGAATCTTATTTTATTAAGGTCAGATTTTATATTCGGCAGGTCCAGTGCGTGATATTTAGTGACATCTAGCCATAAATTTGCAGAGTGCAACCAAGTGAATATCACCACCACCACCACCACCACTTCATTAGAGCCAGTGTTTGTTTTGTCCTTTCTGGGAAGGGGATATTAACTTTGGTCCACACTCAGCCATAGTAGGAATCTATCTTAAGGCTGGACACTATAAAACAGAAAGAAGAAGAGTCCATTCTGAGTTACTGTAGAAACAAGGCAGTACAACATGGTGGATAATATAGATACAAACAGCTCATTCTAAAGTAACAAAAACACAACCATTCTTATTTTTGTATGATTATACACTAATGGATACATAATAGTATATTCCATATCTGCAATTAGATCCTCCTAAATTCCCCTAAATCTTATACACTGGACCTTTAAATTAAAATGCAGATCTAAATGGAAAATATGGTAATACATCTTATATAAATTCTCCTTTTTTTGGTGTTTATATTAATCAGAAGAGAATGTTAAAATGTTTATTTGTTCACAGTTGTGATGACAGAATAGTCGAAAAATTTTCATTTGCATAATTTCATTTGACTTTAGTGTTTCCATCAGGGCACACCCTGCCTTACACAAACTATGATTCCAGTGTCTCTGCTGTAATGTAGAAATATATTTATTACTTATTTGCAAGTTGAGCCAGAGATTTACAAAAGAAAACCATCTTATTCAATCACACTATGTACTGACCTGTGAAAGCATGTTTTAATTTAGATGCAAACATAAAATGTATTTTTAAATGTGTCTGGTTTGTGTCTGCCAAGTCTTTATTTATTTATTGTGAAACTGAGTATTAAAACTTAACAACAGAGTGAACTCTCCTATTCTCTGCTATATCTGCCTTAAATAAAGAATTCTTTATTATTTTATTATTAACCCTTTTTCATCATGTCTCCCCCTGAACGTTTAACTGAGAATATTTCCAGATTTCCCCTTGGTTTTCTGAGGCTTAGGTGCTGTTTTTGTTCTAGTATTTGTATCAGACTTAGGTACATGGTTACAGAGTCTGGTGGTCTTTCTTCCGGAACATTTACATTTTTCAATAAAAAATATGTAATCATAATCATTTTGGACCATTTGTATTATCATATATATGTACAAAATTTGAACAACTTGCTGAAGTGCCCTGGAGACCAACGGCAACCATTAGATCTAGTTTTGGTGCTCTCCACATTGATTTGACATGAATTTGGTTTAGGTGGTGCCCAGAATGGCTTGGGTGCTGCACCTAAGCCTTATAATGGTAGGGAAAACCTTGCTATTTCATATTTAGGAAAAATATAATTAATTTATCATTAATATTGTAAGGATGAGAGGAAACTCTAGTCACACCGTGGCTGTTATAATCCTAATTTTCCACATTACATTTGAAGCAGACCTAGATTGACCTAATTAACTGGCTGGACAATGATTTCAAATATGTTTTACTTTTTTTCAGATTAGGTAGTAACAGGCATAAAATACAAATAGAATGTTACTTGGAAAAAAAGAATGAGCTTGTTCAAATCATGCCTTTTAATTTAGAAAAAAAACCCTTTCCATTTTATATTCAAGATGAGCCAAACCAGCTAACCCAAAACATATGCAAAAATTTGGAATATTAATTTTTTAATATTTCTTTTTTTCTATTCATAGCAAATTTGACATCACCATACTCTATTTGACAACAATTCCTTGGATGAGAAGTGGCATGTGTGTTTAATTCTAACTGTTAGCAATGAACCTTTAACAAAAACATTGTGTCTGTGTTTATAATGTACTACAATGAGCATAAGATGTATCAGTGTCTATAGAACCATGTTCTTCAAAGGAGCCGGTTCGCATGAGTTATTACATAAAGAAATTTACATAAAGGAACAGTAGCAGTTGAGCAAGTGCGGAGTCGCGGCTGGCAAAAGATTGAAACCTTCTGTTTGTTCCCCATCCAGCTCATGTTTGCCTGCAGGCCCTGTGACTAACAGTGCAGCTTTATTCAAAACTTTTCAACTAACCGCAGGTAAACCTGAGGGAGCCGCCTCATTCCACCTCCCTTTGTCCTAAGCCGACTCTCCAGCAAGGTTGGACTTGTTGAAAGTAAAGTCGGGATTGCTCACAAACGGTTTGAGGGCATAAAGGAGCATTCTTGAAAATGAGAGCTTTGTGAAAAAGGTAAAACCTTAACTGACCAGAGTAGGCATCCTTGCATTTGCATATTTTACCCAGCCAGCAGTATTTTGTTTTGGGTTTTTTTTTTTTGTGTGTTTTTATTTTTATGTTTCTGTTAGGCAATAGACATCATTCTACATCTGCTCTACTCTGCTGGAATCTCCCATTGACAGCTTCTCTTTCATGCAACAACTCAGAGATGAATTTATTTTAGCTTAACTAAATTACATTAAAGTTACAGTTTGTATTTGCAAACATTCCGGTAAAGTGATCTGTTGGCCTGCTGAATGGAGTCATTGTGAAGCTATGATTGGTCCCAAGTAAAGCAGCAGCAGCCCTTTTACCACCCTCAGTCAACAATGATCAACTTTATGATTGCTCACAATAAAGAAAAGGCAGATTTATATTGGACTGAGCTTAGCTGATCTGTGGCCCCATGCTTAGCCACAGAGAGATATTTGATCCAGACCAGGTATGTGGCCAGTTTATGACACAGAGACAAACATCTCATTATTGGGACGAGGAGGAGGAGAAAAGTTGAATGTGGGAAAGCGGGCATTTCACTGTAGATGTGCTGAAAGGAAACAACCATGCCAGTGAATTTTAAAAACTTAGTCATTTTTCAACAACCTGCTATTCTCCTTTAAAAAACTTCTTTTTAAAAATACTACTTGTACTTCTTGCTGTTTGGCATTTGGAGTCCTCTTGGCTCAATTAAATAAAAAAACACTGTAATTGCTAGCAGACAGTGGGGCATAACCTCCGAGGGGTCAGCCCAATTCAATTTCAGGGTCCTTTCCTAAATCACACAACAATAAGTACATAATTTTGAACGGATTACTCAGTGGTTGTACAAGAGGTGCCCCCCTCCAGCGAAATCATCAACTACTGGTCTCGTTGGACTTGACATGATTTGGCATTGTGCAGAGCTCTGGTTGTAAATGTAACGTAAACCTTTTAGATCCAGACAGGAAATTATGGATGGAGATCATAACCATCAAGGATGTAAAAACTCTTACATAACAGACCTCGTGTCTCAAAGAGGCCACTGTATGGAGTCTCAACTTTATCTTTGGAAAGTCTGACATTTGACCTTTGGTTATCCAGGAAAGGTTTGCTGAGCACACATGCCCCTTTTCAGCATTAGTTGTATGAATGTATCAGTTTGAGCTACCTTCTGCACCCAAAGCTGTTTACTGTTGAAACTAACAGAAATGTCACAGTTCCATCACTATTTCCACATAGTTTTCCAGTGTTTGAGATGTGACCAGTGCTCTTTCAATGACTTCATCTTAGGACTTGGCAGTAAAATGATAATCAGTGTTACTGCAATATATTATTATATCGCCATAAATATAATTATCATGATATAAATATATCTTTTGTCTTTCAAATTTTATTTACATTCTCAAATATTAATTGTGATAATTATCAGTATCCTCTGATAAGAACATTTTTATCGTGACATTTGTGGCCGTTTTGCCCAGCCATACTTCATCACATTCTGCTATAGTTTAATGACACCTGAGTAGAGTTAAAACCACTGACAATTAATCTTGAGCTGCTTAACTTGTAATATTCGACCAACTACATTTCCAAGAACATCTACAGACATTAACATCATGGATTTAATGCAAATAGAAATGTAACTTTTATTGGTATGTTCCAGTGTTGTATGTCTATAAATGTCTCTTCTTCATATGTATTAATGATCTATTATTAGGTTTATGCTATAATAATGGTATAAAATAATCAGAAAAAGACAAATCATTAATTGCAATTATTGACAACTAATCAGCTAAAATTTAGTGGCAACCTTACTAATATATGTTTGAATAGTAGATGACAAAGAAGGGAAAGTTGTACATACCTGACCTAATTTAACATTCCAGGTTTTTAAACCTTCCGGTTGTGAACTCCTAAATCTCTTATGTGTAACGCAAATTAATGATTAAAGCTCCACATCACAACATGCACATCTGCAAAATCCCAAGTGAAAAGCAGTAGCTGGTGCATGTATTAGGCCCAGTGTTTGTGCAGACTAGCACCTAACAACATTAGGCTGACCCAAACCCTCTACTTCAGACAGTAAGCCTTGAGTCCTTGATCCTGTGATAAATGTTCTGTTGAATACAGAGGCTTGTTAACAGCAAGGTGCCAGGATTTTACTATTAAGCCTCACTAGCAACACTATTACGTTTAACACATTCCATTTGGGTCTTAATCCACATTTACCCAACAAGTATCACATACCCAAATCAGTTTTGGGACAACAAAGAAAAAGTAGTGAAATATGATACTGAGGCACAGGGTTCATGTTGAAGATCTGGTTTTAGTTGAACACCATTTTGGCAGTGATTATTTAAAGCTGGAGGACCCCTGCTCTGGTCCTGTGTCGTGTTTGCATATGGAGTGTGATGGTCACATTACACTGTGGTTCTTTATCATTTCTTGCCTTCGGGGGTGGCTTGGCAACCATTAACAAACGTCCCTACTAGCAGTTATTTTAGCTCCTAGAAAGGCTAAAATAATGACTCTGGCCCTCTCTAACCAATTTATAAAAATATTGATGGATAAAACTCATCCGCCGTCTCAGGAATTTAGATCTTATCCTTATGTATTAAGCCCCTGGCCGCCTTGATTTCTTCCCGTGATCCCTTTTGTCCATTTCATCTACTAAGAAGTCTGCTAGTAGTGTCCATGGGACTCTGAGAATGTCACATCAGGACACATGCAGGACACAGTGTTGTTTGTGTAGAAGTCTGAAGATTATATAACAGGCGAGGGTGTAAGTGGGACAGTTCCTTCAGGCTGTTTACGAGGAAGCACGGTGGCAGCAGACACTCCTACTTGTGACTCTTATTTAGTGCTAAAAAAATAAAACTTGCCTCTCCGAACAAGGGTTCCCAAAGCTCTGTCTTATGTTGTTTAGTCTCCATTGTGTCAGCAGAGATCACTCCTTATGTAGACAACATATCCCAACAATACAGCCTCCCAAAAAGCCACCATGTTCACAAGCACATATTAACATACTTAACCATCATCACGACTGTCATCATTATTTGAAACACCGCTTATAGCTTTTGAGTACATTTATTTGTAATGTAATCAGAACATATCCACTGCAAAACAGTCCACATTTTCCCCTGTGTTGTTGCTGGTCCTGGGAACATTAGTGGAGAAGCTAAAAGACATATAACGTTACCAAATGTTCAGGAGGCTCAACAAGAGGTCAAACAGAGCTTTAATAAACTTTCACAAGTGTTAAAAGGCTTCATGTCATCCTTCACAACAAAACACTTTTTTCACATTTTTAAAGTTTTTCATGGTTCTGTAGCTGTTACAGGCTTTGTATTTCACTGATATTAAAGAAATAATAGCCTACCAACCACATAGAATGACTGTATCTACCGGTCAGGTTTGACCACAAACACAGTGTTATTCAGAAGTCACTGCAGTGTGCGGCTGCAAATGTGACTTCTCTGTGCGTCTCCTTTGCATCATGCCATCTTTTTTAATTTCCTCTGTGGAACATGTCTCCTCCTCCTTCACCTCAGTGTCCACAGTGGTGTTCAGATGTTCCTTTGTGAACAGCTTGGACTTCGTGATTTTAAAGTATTTTAAGCCACTGAAATTGTTAGATTCATCCACGAACACCACCAATTCTACCACAGAAAACTCCTCTTTCTGCTGCCTCTCTTTGGTCTGTGTTGCAGTTTCTTGAGAGAAACATGCATAAAACCTACACTTGTGTTTATCACATTATAGTAACAGTCTGTGTCTGTGTTGTTAGTAGAATCCCTTCAGCCTCATCAGGTGTGTCTATGTACAATCTGGCGCTTGTCTTCATAGATTGCATTAGCCATTATTGAAAGTAACTGGTTGCAGTTTCTGTGCTGTTAGCAGATCAGTAGATGCTTTGTTTTATCAGCATTGTTTTATCATCGATGCGTTGGAAAACTGAATATGACTTCCATGATCTAATTTATGTTCATAGGTAACTAAAAATGAGGGCCATATAAGTCCACTATTGAACATGTCATTTTTTGCACACTTGCAAAAAACTCCTAGTCTCTCTGTTTTCCGAGAGGCTGGTGATTAGAGCAGAGTGTGGAGGGGTCATGGAGTTGTTCTGACCTTTTTACTGAGCCAAATAAAGAAACAGCGTTCAGTTCTCTTGACCTTCTCCAGAACATGTTACATTTCTCTGTTCATGTGTTAATGATGGCAGCAGTATTTTAATTTTCACTTCTAAATCACAACTACAAATGCTCCCGAAGACAGGGGTCAGAGATTAGATGATAGTGTTCATGTGACTCACTAATGAATTTGACTCAGACAGAAACAATGAGGTATTTTTGATAAGGTAAAAATAATAAGCAAGTCAGCTGTATCATTTTGAGAAGTCATGGTTAACTGTTCTTGTCTGAAGCTTCACTATGGGTTTCACTGGGTTTTTTGCCTCAGCTCATTGGAGTCTCTGCTGACCCTCTCTGGTTTAGTTGTGGAAGTGCATCTTTCAAGACAAATGAGCTAAACCAGGTCTCTGCTGCAGCAACAGAGTAACGGTGAGTCGTCAGTGAGCGCACTCCTCTGTTGTTGCAGCCCCCACCTTCCAGCTATTGTTTGGAAATCCACTCTTCAGGAGATGGGGTTATCAGTGAACGGCTGAGGTCTGATTTATTCAGCTGCCTCCCCCCTCAGTGACTGTTTGTATGCTCAGAGACGAGAACGTGTGCCGGTGCATCTGTGTCCTAATGGAAAAAACATTACATTTCTTACACTGTTTAAGTGTCATGTGATGGACCACACTTTGCTCTAGCACGTGTCACCTGTGATGTAGGGCTCCACAATAAATCACACTCAAAAACATTTGCATTTAAGACATTCCATCAGCTGACACTTTGGACCTGAAAGGCTTACAGTGTGTGTGTGCAGGTAGGATAGAGGACTGCTTAATCAGTAGATTTGTAGTTGATAAAATCTCGACTCCAGTTGGTATTGAACCCGAATCTCGGTGGTTGTGGTTTTCAGGCTGTTTTGATAACCGGACCACAGTGAAGAACTGGGATGTATGTTGTCGCAGCGCGATGGTGGCTCTGACACAGATGTGTCTGTCTCAGTTTTGAGGCAATGGCCTCGGGGCCAGAGGTGTCCACAGCTGGAATGTGCTGCCTTGTGGTCCTGCAGACTTTGTTGGGGGGGCTGAGTGTGTGTGGGTGAGGGTGGGTGTGTGTGTGTGTGTGTGCTACAGTCTGCAGGGAAGACCCAGCATAAAAAGTTAACACAGCAAGTGACCCTTATATAAACCACCACATGTCTTTCTCTTTGAATAAAATGTACAGTGTCCTTTGTTTTACTTGGATGCAGGTTTAGGAACAGTTTAGGAACTTGAACTCCTTTAAGGCAAATCTCTTGTCACATTTGCATGTGTCTGAGTTTTGTTATGAATAAAAACAGAATGTATCCTATGCTAGTGCATGTTTTTGTTTTTCACTGTCCTAGATTTGTAAATGAGCAGTTCAAAGGCAGGAATGTCTTTCCGTGTTTTTTATCAGCCTTCACATCACAAAAGAGCAAGCTGCTTGTTAGGGAATGCAATTCATTTACTGCTGTCAGCTCATCAGTAGAGACTACCATGCTACATATCATCTCCACCTGACAGTTTTACAATCTTTGGCTGTACAGTAATGTGTAAAGAATTCAAATGAGTGAATATGCTGGCATTTTAAAGTCAGTTTGACTCACATGTTTTGTTCTTCACATTGCCTCAGGAGAAAAAGGGAGGAAGAAGACTGCAAAATGTGGAACATTGCATTGCGAATTTGATTACTTGCAAAGCACATGAATCCATGCATGCAGTGGATTCAGTGTGACTTGCCATGGTATTTAATTTCTCTGAATGACAATGTGACCAATAAAAACATCATTAGTCATTTGCCTTTTGAGTTTCTGTCAAGAATATACAGCTCATCAAAACTGAACAAGCCCAGACAGCTGTATGTCCTACTTCTCATTGGTGTTAACAGTTGATATAGAATATATTCATATAGAATAATCACATTTAATCACACTTGACAATTTGAAATGACAAAATCCCCCGAAGACGACTCATTTTATTTTAATGCCATTACTGGAATGTTTAGGTGAAGCATAAGACGTTAATAACTTAAAAGAGCATCATAACCAGGTCAGTTAATTAAGGTTTATTCTCCAGAATAAGTTTGAACTGGAGTTGTATAATTTTTTGGCAGTGGCAGTGAACAATGTTCACTTTTTTTGTAGTATTCAGAGAAGTAAATACATGGGCGGGGAGAGGGAGAGACCGAGCTCCGCCCCCTGTTTTGATTCCCATGTGACTGTAGAGGCTATAAGACGCACTCAAGTCCTAGATCAGCAACAGCGAGACAGGTTTAAACACACACAGGACTTTTGTATCAGAAAAAACGTAGGAGAATCGGCAACATGCGGTGCAAAATGAGCTACAGCCTGCCCTGCTCGCCGGGGACTTCACCCACATATTCGGGACGTTTAATGTCGTACAGGGCGAGATGCTCCAGGTAATGGACTTTCTTGTTAGCTCTGCCATGTGTTGGAATACATGCTTTTGTGGACTCTGGTCAGGAAGTTCGGCTGTGGTTGTGTTGTGTACTTTTGAGGATGTATGTTTCTGGTTTTAATGGTATAGTGCATTCTCTGATTATTCTTTTTAACTACAAAAGTTTGACTCCTGTGGTGCAGAATCGTGTCGTTATGTGGCTCAGCTCAGTGCTGATCACAGTGGATGTCCCGACCTCCTCACTCACCATTTGCTCTTGTGCCTTACTCGTTTTTGCCATCAACTGTTTGGTATGCAACCACTTTATCGCCACTGTCTGTGACATGTTGTTTTCTTAAGTGTGGCATCTGTTGTTATTGCCCCCCTCACACCCCAGCTCCAGCTCCGTGCCGTACGTGCGCTCCCGCACACAGGATGTCAATCCATATGATCCAGATGGTGTTGGTCAGGGCTGAGAAGCATAATAATCATATTTCAATATAATGCAATATTTCACTACAGTACTTATCTACAACCCTTTAGTATGTGGTGACTAAAGTTATTTTATACCTTTTGTAAGAGTTTTTCATGCAGTTTTACAAATTGTTTATCTCTAGTGTATTACTCATTTTTCAGAACATTTAACTCCCTTTGTATGTTTATCAATTCTAGTTTATCTTAGTTACTTTGCCGTATTTTCTACTTTGATTTAAGATTGGTTGGTTGTTGTTTTTTTTGTTTGAGGTGGCTTATAGTTCACTAGTTGTCGTTCGTATCACTTTCATTTTTCTCTAGAATTCGATCAGAGAAGAGTTTAAATTTCCAGGAAACTTCATTAGGAGCGGTCTGCACATCGTGTTCCCCCTCGTGTCCGTGTCAGAGCTCCTTCTAGCGGCGTTGAAACGCTTCGGTCCCTTTCTGGTTTTGCATCCACCGAGCAGGGTAGTGAACTGTGTGGAAGAGTGTTTCTGGAGAGACCCATTATCTGTTCAAACGGATTAAGATCGAGTTGTTTTTTCCGAGAGGCCCTGAAGACTCCGAAACGTTTGGCCATTTTTTTTGTATGAGGAGCTGTAGCGCGGCTCAGTAAGTAAATCTTTGTTTGAATCTTTGCCTCATTGGGGGGAGGGGGACAACAACGACGGCTCGTTCTGAAGTGAAATAAATACGTTTGAACAGTGGACATGGATGCTCCGGATTTCACTGAACCGTGTTAAATGTGTTTAAACAGAGAAACAATAACAATGAGATTTAGCAGATAATGTAAAGTGATCTACAGCAGCCGCACCCGCTCAGAACATGAGCTGCACTCACTCGCTGATGTGCAGAAATAAAAGCAACTAGCTAAAGGTGACCAGGTGTCCCACCTTGTCTGTCCCACATACTGAGACGATGTTACGCATTTTATTTTTGAAGTGAATACAAGCAGATTCCATAGTCAAATTTCTATCAAATTGGCAAAAGAAAATGGTAATTTCTCTGCAATTCCATTCACTACTGTTCTGTGAATATTGGGAGTTGATGTGTGATAAGAAGTAAGTGCATATTAGTAGTAGTTTGATATTCTAAATGTCAATTTGAGTGAAAAGGCTGTAATTAATTTATTAAGCTCCTGGATGTAAAATAAATCAACTTATTGTGACATGATGTTAGTTTAAAGTGGATTTTCACACATTGTCAGTTTGATGTAGTATTTCATATAATAAGCTGAACTGCTGACTGACACCTTTTATGCAAACACCAACTTTTCCACCTATCTCAAGTGCAAACATTTTGTGATATATTATTATTGTTTAGAATTTTCTTTGTTTATTTATCTTTTAAGAACTGTGTAGGCAAAGTTAGAGTCAAATAAACTAGAGGCTGTTTGTCCTTCACATGCTGAATGCCCCATCTGTAACCTGCATGGTCCATTGTGGACCAGCTACAATACATTGGCGCTGCTGCCAACTAATGTGATCATGTTCTGATTCATACATGAAACAGTATTTGAGTAGAGACGACACCTGGTTCCTGATCTGAGATGCAATGTTAAACTCCACAGCTGATGCATTGTTAATGGTCATTTGCAGCTGGTTAGTTTGAGATCAGCCTCATCTCTCAGAACTGAACCATTAAACCTTCCTCCTAAATTAAATAAAAACTTTTCATAAAAGTAATGAGTGTTTTCAATGTGTCTTATGTGTAGTGTAATGGCTTAAATCCTTGTTGACCCAAATCTGGATGACAAACCTCTCTGTACAGTAGAGACTTTCTGCTAAAAGTAAATGCCCTGTTTTATAACGTATAAATATGGAGAACTTTTGAGTTGGGAGATATTTTGTTGGATGATGGTGAAATATCTCAACCTTTCACCCACTGACTCTGGCATGACTAGAGAGAGTCCACAAAACAGCACTATTTTCCTTCTTCTTTTCACAGTGACTCTGTCAGGTTGAAAGAATTTAGCTCTACACTTTTTATCTTTCTTTGAGGGTGACTAAAAGTAGCACATCTTTTAACTTTGGTCTTGTTTTTGTTTTGCAAAGCATCTCTGATTTTAGTCTGTTCATCTCATTCTTAGGAAGGATTTCATTGTGACTGTTTACTCTTCAGTAAATTCCACGAGGGTTTTCACCTCAGAAATACCAGTACAATTCTCTGAGGGCATGTTGCTGAATATTGGAAAGATGGTATGTTAAGTGTTGGTAACAGATGGGCATCATGTGGTAACTATGTTCTTTTTCTCCACAGTGCATCCGGCGCCAGTGTTGTCGCCATCGATAACAAGATTGAGCAGGCTATG
The DNA here is from genome assembly GCA_037367275.1 of Coranthus polyacanthus. Taxonomy (NCBI): domain Eukaryota; kingdom Metazoa; phylum Chordata; class Actinopteri; order Kurtiformes; family Apogonidae; genus Coranthus; species Coranthus polyacanthus. The sequence continues at coordinate 6,491 of JAPQRN010022409.1, read as the reverse complement.
GTGAGTTTCCTGCACATGAAAAAAATGACGACACATGTTGTCACATTCTCTGCAAGCCTGTATGATGATGAGTTTCCTAATGGGTTTTCCACTACCACCAGTAAGTGACGCAACTGTCAAGGAGAAGAGTGTTGCTGAAAGTAACCTCAACATCACATGGAGCAGCATTTAATTTTTGTCACGAAACTTTATGTAATTATATGACACACACACACCTCTACCAGGCCTTTGAAATCCTTTACTTGTGCTATTGTGACTGACCAGCCCTCTGTAGACCTTTTGTTTCTTAGACAGAAAAACATACAAAACAGGCTTTTCCTTACCATTATAAGGCTTAGGAACAGCAGTTAAGCTCTTTGAGAACCAAGAGAAAACCCTGCAAAATAGTCTGAATTTTCATTTTACTCAGTTGGATTGACAAGTGGTGACTTAAAAATGCAGTTGCAACACCCCTGCAGTAATGTCACCTTAGCACTGAAGACGTTGCCAAAAAAAGCCCACATTACCATTTTAGGTCTCAAGCTTATGTACGTCATTTTTATGTGTACATCTTTAAAATGGAAAACTATTAAAAATTGAAACTACGTGTTAAAAGTATTTTTTTTCCCTTTAAGTATAATGTTGTTATGCCATTTTTCTATGCTAATTTCAGTTTGTCTTCTTCCTGTCTCCTCTCACAGGACTTGGTGAAGAGCCACCTGATGTATGCTGTCCGCGAGGAAGTGGAGGTTTTGAAGGAGCAGATCAAGGAGCTGTACGAGAGGAACTCGGTGTTGGAGCGTGAGAACGCTGTGCTGAAATCACTCGCCAACTCAGAGCAGCTCAACCAGCTGTCCGGTCAGCTGAGTCAGGGCAGCAGCACGTCATCACCGCAGCAACAACAACATCCGGCTTCCACAAACAGCAGCAGCAGTACCCTCACCCACTACGAGGGTGTCCAGAGCGTCCCGCATCAGCCCAACATCACCTCTGCGTGATACCCGTCATCCTCTATACACACTCAGTCACACACCTCCCACTGACAGGAGTGGACGATCCTGTTAGAAAAGACAGCTACTCCTACAGTCCCCTTAGCTCCATAAAGCAAAAGGCTTGGCTCTGTGTTTCACATGCTCCATTTAAGGACTAATCAACAACATTTTCAGTTGCCACTGAGAGCCATGCTTCAGTGTGTGTGTGTGCGTGCCATCACTAGGCCTGTGCATTAGTAAGACATTTACCACTCCTTGAAAAGTCTTATTCTGGTCCTGTGGTGCAACAAGTGAAGCAGAGCAGGAGAGACCAAGCGCACCATAATACTACATGTTGTTCTTGTGCAGGAGATGGGGTCAAAGGGCACAAAGAACTTGATTTGTTGGGGCAAGTGGTGAACGAGGGGCGGCGCAGCCTTGTGAGGGGCCGGTGTGGTGACTAGGGTCCCTACCAGGTGGGACGTCATCAGTATCCCCACCCCCCCATAGCACTCCATGGCTAGATGTGGGGGGAGGGGAGGGGTGGGTCTGTCCTCCCCTGAGTAGACGAGGAGGAGGAGGACATCCTCAGGCGCTTGGGCTTGAGTTGAGCGAGTCAAAAGCCTTGGCTTGTTATATGCTGCAACAAAAGCTTGTGTTGTTTTCTCAGAGCCACCGTACTTAAATGAATCATAATACTTTTCATTAGTTCAGTTTTAGTATTTGCATTTATTTATTTCAGGGCTGCTATTTTCAAAATGTAAATGAACAATGTCATATAGATACTTAAAAAACAAACAAAAAGAAATCTTTCTCTTTGGTCTTTTGGTATTTTAGAATCTGTCAGGTATTAAATTGGTTGTAGATCTCAGTAAGTAGGCAATAAGTTCCATAACAAAAAATGTTTTCTTATGAAATAATGCTAACACTAAAGCCGGGCTTACATTAGGTGAAATCCAGGTTGAATGTATATTTTGTAAAGTGTAAAGTATTAAGAGCATGGAGGATTTGTACAGCAGAATGCCTGTTAAGATATGAAATATGTGACGGGGATGTTTAACGAAAAAAGATAAATATTAATGTGCTTTTTCTAGACTTTCTTTGTCAAAAATAAAAATGAATTTGGGGGAGGTTTGGTTGGGGATGAAAAGCTGTGAAAATTGTTCCGACCTACTTTATAACCAAAGACGCAAAGCTGTGTAAGTCTCTTTTCCATTTTTAAATGCACACTTCTGTACTTTGTTTTCTACTTCCTCCTTCCCTACATTTTTGTTGCTGTTTTGCATGTTCTGCATGATCTATAATCAAACCACTTTCTTACCTCATGTTTTTATCCAGCACTCTCTTATGTTTCTGTCAAGATGTCAGTCTGTGAATGATAGTGAAAGGATTTGTGAAAGGGAACAAAAGGCAGAGAGAGTGTTGTAAGTAGAACAGAAAGGTGTTCTGTCGGACTGAGGGAAGGGCCTCGGACACAAACATTAGTCAAAAAAGGAGCCATCTTTTTTTTGTTCTCATGTAAAAGTTATGTTGAATTTCATATGCAGAGAAAAGGTTTTGTTACATTGCAGATTTTAATGTATTTAATGAATGCAGCATTTAGATTTTGATTGTAGTGAACCAACACTTCACATATAAAGAATCCAGATCCAGATATCCACAAGAAAACAATGGAAACTATTAAAACGTTCACAACTTGAAGCTGGAACCTAGTCGATTGTGTTTAAGAATATAATGGGATGTCTGTCACGTCTTTTGTGCCTCATGTGCCGTTGCCTGCTGTAGTCGGGCGGTCTGGTTTCTCTCTTTGTAGCTTAGAACCAAACCAAAATGCTTGGATAAATGTACAATCAGTCATCTATCGACCGGATGGACTTTTTCCCTCTCCCCTTTTTTTGTTTTGCAGATGGGCTTATTTCTCTCTCAAGAGGTTTTGTCTTTCTATTTTTCTTTCGTTTGAAGGAGATGCCGTGTACGTACCAAGTGTACTGTATGACAGTGATCACTGAGCCTTGGAGAAAATATCTTAACAATGCCCTTGTAATGTGCTGTTCAGACAATTTTAGTTTTCAGTCTAAAATAAATTACTGTTTTATTAAGAAATGGTTTTGTTTTTTTTTCTTCTTTTGTGATTACATGTGTAAACATTATTAACATCAATGTCCAAAGCATTAGTCTTTATTTTTCATCTTATCAATTTATATTAAATCATATCATTTTTACACAAGTTTGTGTGAAGCAAAAATGAATGTGATCTGAGTTAGTCCCACCACAGAACAAGGTTATTAACCAACCTGCCAAAAATGAGCAAAAAAGTCTAAAATTACATTTCAGAATTGTTAAAAAGTGAGCAGTTTTCTCTGCTTTGAGATTTTTGCATAGGCCACTTCCCCTTGCTGACACCACACCCACTCTTCCAGCCTCTCAACAGTTAAATGCATTTAGCAACACATAATTAAACACACAAGTGGAAATTTTCAGAACAGTGTTTTTTCACATCCATCAGAGTTGTCAATCAGACAAAGTATGTAACATTTTTCGTTTGTTTGGAAACAGAACAGTTCACACTTGGCACCTCCTCTTCACTCAGCGAAGAGGAAGAGAGAGAGTGGTGGTTGAGTGAGCATGAGAGAGTGCCGATAGCGAGACAAAAAGCCATGAAATAGAAAAATAAAATTCTGAAAAAGTTATTTTCAGATTCTGTCACAGTGGTTATATTGTAAAAACACAAACACCCATACCTTCACAAAAATCTATGGGAATGTTGTAGAGGAAATATACAGCTGAAGCACACATCTTAAACAGTTTCCAGCTTCAGTGGAGGAAATGAGAGAAGTGACAGGACCACAAATCATCCTCACTGCTTGACGAATCCATTATGTCTCGTATTAGCAACTAATTGAATAATGAATGCATCAGACTCAGTGTGCAGGGGTTGTATATGTCATGAAGGAAAAACCTGCTGCTCAGAAACAAGGCAGAGAACATGTCCTGCAGACTAATACAAAAGAGATGTTGCAAGTTTATCAGTCCAAATAATCTTTTATCATATGTTTACCTGAACAAAGTTCTTCTTCTATACTCTGTAGTATATTATCTCCCAAATAAGATCATAATAGATCCCAAGATGCCAAATATTCATTTTGTAATATAACAAAAAGTAATGAAAAGTGTAAGACTTCCAGGGGTGTCATTCTGATCCATTTGTACACAAGGAGGAAGTTGAATATGAGATAATCAAGTTTTAAAAAATACTGTAAGTAACTGAATAACCATGGAGAAAGTAGGAAATCACCACAACAAAGGCAAGTGTGGAAATCTTCTGGAGAACATCTGACTACAGTAATGAGGATGTATTAATCCAATCCAATGACACTTTGCAAACATGGTCTGTGTGAAATCTGAAAGAATGAAAAGAGGGTTTTGACAGTAAATGCAACTTTCTGTAGCCTCCTTTATGAAACACTTCTTTGCTGTTCAGTGGCCAAATCAGTGGCCAGACCCTGTTCTTGTCAGCACTTGTCTTTCTATTCACTGTGTAACATTTCTTGTATCTTAACTCTAGTGACACAGTGTTAAATTTGGCAGTCTGACACATTTGACACGTCTTCAATTAAACTGTCAATGACATACCTGCTTTTCAAAGAGAAAACATGTGATCCATAATAACCCTTCTATGACAGCAGTTAAAGTAGGTCCCTTGTTCAGTTTTACCACATTCTGCATATTATTGCTCCAAGCTGGCTTAGCCAATTGTCTTTGTCTCTGCTTGTAGCTCTGCAGCAAAATGACAAAGGTGGGTCATCTACATAACAAGGAATATATTTAATCTTTAATGATACTTACTTATGGCAATAAAATATGTCTTCTACTTCCAACTTTTAATTCCAATGGCTGTTTAATAAAATAAACAGATAAAAAAATAACAGCCAATTGTTTGCATTAGTATTGAGTTTTGTTCTGAAACAGAGTATGCTTTCAAATGAAGTTTCAAAAGAAAGAAATATGAGCAACCTTTCATGGAAGTGAGTCAATTCTGACTCCCTTCTGCAAGCAAAGGCTGAGTAAAGTAAAGTTCACCTTTATTGTCCCCTGTAGGGAGATTTATTGTCTGCACTGAACCCATCCTAGTCCATTAGGAGCAGCGGGCAGCACCCAGGGACCAGATCGAAGTGGGGTGACCAGGTTTAACCCGCTTTTTACAACATTTTGATCCCTCATACCCACTTTGTCCCACATAGAGACAATGTCACACATTTTGATTTTGAAGAGAATACATGAGTTCAAGTAGTTTGAAGTCAGGTTTTAACTTAAGTTTTAGAAAACGTTTTACTTGTTTCCAAGTTATTTAAGAGTAAAATAAACATAGGACACTCATCAGGAGATTATTTTGTTCATTTTGTTGATTTAGTGCTTATTTTGAAGATTGAACAAAATCAGTTTAATCTTCATTCTTCTTTTTAATTGTTGTTTTAAATTTCCAGCAGCAGGAGGAGAAAATACTAAGTCGTGTCAAAAAGATCTGAGAAGACAAAATGTACTTGTGTTTTTGATCAAGATGTTGTGTGTGTTTATTTATAAGTTAGAAAGACATTCTATCTAAATGTAAGCCTACATCTCAGCATTGGTCACGTGCACATTGGTAGCATGAAACCTGCACAACACAGGGAGAACATGTAGAAATCTCTCCATACAGAAAGGTCATGTGAGAGGGGTTCAGATGACAGTGTTAACCACTGATCCTCGGCATCATGCTAATGTTTTAAGAAATGCTTGGTTTCTACCTAAACATGCATCAAGTTCATACTCTTGATTTATCTGTGTACAACCTAATTGCTCTAAAATACTGTTAACAAATAAATGTCATCCTTCCTCTAAATGTTTCATAATTTGGTCAGCAGAGTGGTTCACTTTTTTGGACTTTGTTAAAGAAAACATCAACTTCCAAGACAAGCTTGTTTCTGCATTTACAGGTACTGCCATGTGAGTCCAATTCCCCTTGTAGAGTGTTACAAAGTTAAGTGTAATCTGATCAACTTCTATTTGGTTCCAAAGAAAAGTTGAAGGGATCTAAGAGGCTTCAGGCTTTTACCCCAGTAACTTGGTTGACTTTTGGATGGCCTTTGAATTTTATTTAACCTAATTAATCTTATATAATGCCCAAATTATGTTAGAAAGATTTTATTCTGAGGTGAATGTTATATTTTATTTAATTTTAAGTTTTACACATGGGAAAGCTTCATGAGATACAACACCAAATATCTCTCTCCCTCTCTCTTCTGTGTGTTGACTGTATGCAACATAGGGTCGGGAAATATATTTAATTAATACGATTAATACATCTTTTGTAGGGCGGCACGGTGGTGCAGTGGTTAGCACTGTCGCCTCACAGCAAGGAGGTCCTGGGTTCGAATCCAAGACCGGCCTTTCTGTGTGGAGTTTGCATGTTCTCCTGGGTACTCCAGCTTCCTCCCACAGTCCAAAAACATGCACCTTAACCTTAACAGGTTAAATAGGTTAATTGGTCACTCTAAGTTGCCC
>JAPQRN010022408.1:0-15802 GCA_037367275.1 Coranthus polyacanthus | reverse complement strand
ACCCCTCGCCTCACCCTCCCCTACAACAACCACTAAACATGTGAAAGGCCCTCCCCAAACCAGGGTTTGGTTTGGTTCCGTTGTGGGCTTTTGAGTTAAGGGGATATAAACTTTGGTCCACACTCCAACACACAGCAGGTGGTGGTAATACTGGATGCCACCTGCCATAAAACAGCTGCCGATTCATGATGAACACAATGACTGTCCAGGTTACTAGTGAAAGTCCGGCATGTAGAAAGGCAGTGAGGGGGAATCCGAGGTACTCTGTGATTATAAAAGTCCTTTATTATTCTTCATCAGTGCTGAATATTTGTTTATATAAAGTTTGGATCCCAGGAGAAAACCATTTTCTCTTTTGGGTCTTGAGCTGAAAACGGGAACCAGTGCTCTATGGATGATGAAGTTACTTTTAAATATAATGTAAAAAGCGGCACTGATTAGAAATATGGCACGATGACAATAACATGTTTGCCAACTAATATGAAACCTGACAATCGAACTTGATGGCTAATATTCCTTTAAAACCTCAGTTCTCCTTGGTTTAGTGCTTGCCGCTGGCGTGGTTTTACTGCTTACCCTTATTAAATTGATGATTACTTCAGTGACTTCATAAAAATTTCATGGAGAATACGGTGCAACAAACACGAAATGTGCAGGATCAATCATGATGTGTAGTGGATACTTGAAGAAATAGACAAAAGGCTACTATTATTTTATAGCAACTGCTATAACCATATTGTTTATGTGACCTACAGCCGTGTCGTGGCGGTAGTTTCTGCTTCCTCTGGGACCAGCCACTCAATTATAGGTGTCTTTGAAGCCATTTCAACTTGTCATGCTGTCTGTCTTGTGTTGCATTATGTGACAGGATCTCCCCAGTCATTCCCACTTTGCAGTTTGAGAGTGTACACTTTCACAGAATATACATAATACTAGCTCCTGCTTCATTTAAGGTCATATGTGGGATCCTATCCTGTTCAGGCTTGTTTCCTGTAGATATTCTGTGGATATTAGTATAGCAACAGGGTTTCCACAACAGATACTTTTCCAGTCTTGGGATTCATGTTGTATAGATTTCTTAGATACAGGATTTTGACTTTTAGGTAACAGAAAAGATATGGAATTGAACACCTGGGTATTAAATAATGAATAGTTTGACTATAGACAAGAGAAACTCCTTTATAAATGAAATGAAATGGCAGCAGTGCATGGTCATCTCTGCAAAAACACGAGAGAGTTAGAGAATGACTGACTGCTTTACAGAGAAGCATGTTTTTTTGAAAAAAAGGCAAAGTCAGGCAGTAGTGATTGATGGTCCAAGAAATGAAAAACTGAGTATTGATGAGGCTTTTGGGAATAAAGCAAGATCTATGCTACACTGTGTTTTTAATGATGAGGAGAAAAGCTTAGATGAGACACATTTTATGCTAATTTTGTCTTTAATTCGATGACTATAAGCTTTTCAAAAGTGCAGCGCAAGTAGCTGTGATGAAAGTGTGAATCGAATTGCGTGACATGTAAATAAACTAGCGTCCTCTGAGCTAAAGGTGACTGTGAGCATCGTGGCTGACAGCCCATGATTAATGTCTAAAATGAAATATGCATAAAACAAAAAAAAATCTGGATTTGCAAAAAAAACAAAACATCCACTTTGTTTTTGCAATAAGCGCCGTGAGGTCTGTTGTTTTGAAAAATGGTTCTGAGTGAATTAACACGCTGTGCTTTAGCCCTTGAATTTAAATTAGCGTTGACATAAGCAATGGCAGCGTTATTGTTTGATGGTTTCCAAAAAGCTTTTGCCTTTCTTTCTTTGTTTTTGTGCTTTATGGGTGGCTCTATTATCTAACAGCTCTGTCTACAAGAGGACTGGTCAGCAGATAGCACATAATATGAAGGCCATGGATACAGATGGATTATATGGACCGGGTTCAGAGTGTGTTTATTGGGTGGATAAAATGACAGGATTTTCATTGCTATCTCTGGCATTCGCTCTTTTAAAACCCCCTCATTGGATTTAGCAGAGCTCCCTTCTCTTTCTGTCACTGTGTCTCTGTCTTTGTATTATATTCCCATTCTCATTTTCTCTCTACCTCTCTGTTTTTTTGTCCTCACTCTTGCTGTTTGTGTATCATATTCTCTCCGTCTCCCTCGTCTCTCTCTGCTTTTTCTGTCCCTTAATGCAGCAGACCAGTCAGTTAGCTGAGGTGGCCAGATAGCAGTGGCTTGATCTATAACATCATCTATTTTTCTCTGGCAATAGCACCAAATAACACCAAATAGCCCAAATGCGCTCTTTAAAGCTGCTGAAAATATCAGGTCATAACGTACAACAGGAGTTCATCACTTTTTCAAATTACAGAGCATTATGCTTCCCATCTGTTCTTTTATCCGTCTGAAAATAACTGCCTCCCCAAGTGGTGCTTTTAACTAAAATTAACCAGGCTCAAGTATCGCAATAGAGGGCTTTTAGCTAACTTGCTATTTACTTGAATTGAATTACACCTGTAGCTCAAATTGGCTCGTTCTCTCGATACGTATATTCGCCACTTGTTGTAAAGATTTGGCAAAAAGGCCAGTGTGAGATGTTGTCTAGAGGGTAATGTGCTCAATTTTCAGTTAAGTAGCATTAGGTTTTATTTTAGACACCTTTTATTGGTAGAAATCCAGAAACTTTCACAGTCCTCGTACACGGCATGTTTACCTTTTTCATATTTTTATATAAGCTGAGCCAGTAGCGTTCGTAAGATGTACGTATATGTAAATATTTATAGACTCACTGCCCTATTTGAATGTCTCTTTGCTGCTGTCACTTCTTAGATGCTTGTTGTAGCTGTTTTGACAGTGGGCAAACTCAGCTAAATGCTCAAATGCTGCGGAATTTTCTCTTCAAACTATTTACTTACAGTTTATTTACAAGACCTTAATATTTAGAAATGTTAAGGAGCAAAAACGACATATCTTAAATGTACTGTCGTACAGAGCAGACTGTATTTCCATTAGGAGAGGCTTAAAGTAGAATGAAGAGGAGAAGCTTTGCAGAATATGTAAATATCATGAACAAGAATTAGACTTTGGTTGTTAGATCCCGGTAGGAAGTTCACCATGCAAAGTGATCGTATGAATTGGGAGTCAGTGGTGGTGATGGAGATGGAGATGGATGGAGCTGAGGATGTGATGCCTTCAGAGTTAAACCAGGACCAGACAACAGACGTGAGGTGGTGAAGGGGTGGAGGACGGCTGAAAAACGGCCACAAAACAGAAATGAAGACGGAGCGACAACGCAGTGAGGGAACACTTTAAAAGTCTGACAGCTCGCATGTGATTGGCTAACAGGGAACATATCAGGTTGTGATTGGATGAAGATAGAAATCAGCTGATTGCGCTTAGAGATAGTGGGAAACTGTGCTTGTGACTTAAAAAAAAAAAACCTTCCTGACTTAACTTTCGCTAAGCTTCATGTGCAAACCTGTCCAATCCTGGCCACGTTGAATGTCACTGTTCTTTCCTCACGTATTCTACTGTCACGAGTCTGGCTCGCTGGATGTTCTCTGCCGGAATAAGGCTGAATATTTCTGTAGCCCACTGGCAGAACTTTCACTCTCCTTCCTTCCGCTATCTGTGTGTAATTGCTTTGAAAGCTACGTGAAAGAACAACAACCTCCGAGCCGCAACTACACTCTGAAAATGACAAGTTTTGACAAAGACGCGTGTCTTTGTTTTTGTGTCGTTCTCTTTTGTAGGGATTTAGTCATTTTAATACCACGACGTTCTTCCTCGTGTTCACATGTTCACTATCGCAGCATCCTGCACTCAGCCGAGAACTAGACAAACAACCCAGAGAACTTTTACCCCTTTGCAGAATGATAGTGGAGGAAATCAGACCTATTTACAGCACTGTCACAGCGCTAACGAAGTGTGGAGATAGGTCTGGGTATGTGAGAATACTGATTCACTATTTAATTAAGGCAGAAAACTCCCCCTAAGAAAGTACAAGCATTTAGTCCATCTACACAAAAAGCCAGAATTTCCAGGGTTTTTTTTTTTTATTTCTGGAGATTGTATTTAGCTCAGTTTTTCGAGTTAAAAAACATTGCATAGCTCACTTGTGTTAAGTATTCCTGCTTTGTAACAAAACTGAATTTGGCATTCTTTTCATATGGTTATAAGAGGTGATAATCTGCAGTTTCCATTTTGTAGAAAGGCAAAGTCAGGGAACGCCTCCAACAGGATTCAGAATTCTGAATGTTAAAGCAGGTTGGAGAACAAAAAAAACATTTCAAAACTTTCTGCCTCCCTCAGTTTGACTTTTACTTATGAAAGTTAGACTTTCTAATGTGATCCTAATTTGGCAAGGTCAGACTTTCTATCTTGAAAGAGCAGCTGAAGGCATTTGGAGATAATCCAGCATTGTGTCAGAGCAGTCTTGCAGTAAACAACATTGTCCTTTATTTAGGATTATGTTATTTAGGATTATGAAATACATTTGGACTTTGCATACTGAATGCAGGAAATGATGAGTACAATATTTGAATTATTGCATTTCCTTGTTCGTTAATGACACCTGAAGGCCTGGGCTGGTCTCATGCTGTATCGTAGCTCTGTCAAATGTTCGAGCACTGCACATTCAAACACAAATATCAGAGTCCATCGCCGTGCGCACAAACCACACTCTGCACCAATATGCACACAGCATTATACCATTAGTGGTGATGAAGTGCCATGCAGTGGCGTGACCTGCAGCAGCCTGGTTGATCGTGCTGTCAATTAGTCCTCCCTCGGTCCACTAATTATACTGTCACATCTCATTGACGCACCATAGAGATTCAATGGGAAAAAACACTAACACTGTGTTTCCTCAGCCAAGAGGTCAATGAGCTCTATCAGATAGTGAGCTGTGATTAGTTGTACCTGGTGGCCAGGAGCAGGATGAGGACAGCTTGTGTGGGCAGAGAAAATAAGGGAGGCAGCACCTTTACACTGGTCTGCTTTTAACTGTACTGATGGCAAAGCAACAATATAAATCCAACACATCTTAAACTGACTGTATTCGCAAAGCTTTGATTAACAAATACATCATTTTTTACAGCTTGAAGGATAAGCATTGCACTTCATAAGTTCATAATTGCAGTTTATAACAGGCATGTTTAATCACCAATTCAATGTTATGCATCAAATGACAAGATGACCAGCAACTTTTCGAGGTGCTTTTATTATGTGCGTCAGCTATATTTATAAGGTTAAGACGATCCAAAGTCATTTATAACTCAATCATGAGAAGAGACGAGGAGATGAGGAGAAGACGGACATTTTGTAGCTTCACAAAGAGGACAATGAGAGAGTCAGCTGTTTGTTATAACCTCCAGAAGAAAATGAAACCTGACTCCGCCAAACATTTCAACAGCACGTCGCAGTGGTTAAATAATTATGTCCAGAGCTGTATATGTTCTGTTGATGTAATCGGTCTTTAAATGAATTGTTTATCACACAGTATGAGAAGGTTTCGATTCAGTTAGCGATCAGTCAGAGCGATCCTCGCTGCATCTCAATGCACCGTATCCTCCATTTTCAGTATTACTGCACAGGGCTACTGTTTGATCAGTTAACACAAGCCGTCAGATAGATGTGAACTCGGACTACAACCTTCTACAGTATATACATCTTTTCGGTACCAGCGTCTGTGTGACCCACCTCAGTACGTAAGCAGTACAAAAACAAAACGTCAGTGATTCTGGTAGAGATGTGAAGATTCCAAGGCTTCGTGATGTGATTCCACTGTGATGTCTGCATCACCGTGCGTCTTTGAAACCACACCTCTAGGAGAAATCTTTGTTTTAACTCTGATTCACAGAACAAGTATGCAGTTTTAGATTACAGATTGTTTTATTATCATGGTCTGGTTTACTGTATCCCCCCCCCAAAAAAATACTCCCAAAGTCTCCTCTTCTGACTCTGCTTATAAGTTCCTTTATTTCCTCCAGCTCACGTAGACGCTGATGTAACCACTTTATGATAGCACCACTTGGCCTCTTTCCTCAAAGGACATTTCTGTGTGAGCCCTCAGACTGAATTTAGTTTTGCCTAAATCATATCCTGCGCATTTGGAAATAACACATATTTACTTCCACTCAGACATTCTCAAGAGTAGCAATGCAGCCCTTTCACACCAGTAAAAACAGGGAGAGAATACAAGGGCCGGTCTTGCCCTTTAAGAAAACATTGACTCAGCCTCTGTCATCAGTACTGTCTGAACTCAGAGTCGTAATAGATCCCATCATCAACACTCTCCATCCTTTAAGACATTGGGGTTTCATCTGCCTCGACTTCCTTCTTTTTCTTTTTTTTTTTGTTCTGTGATGCATTTGTACGTCTGCTTTCCGTGGAAAATATTTGCTGTTTATAGCTTGCGTGTGCACGTGTGGGGTGAATTGTTCGGGATAATAATGCCTGATGAATGAGGAGTCTGCTTTGCTGACAAAGGGTCCCATTAACATGTACCGCTTGGCTCCCCCTTGCAATCCGTCACACACCACATAAACACACGCATACACACAGAATGGAGGTAATCAATGGGATGATTTAATAGCATCTGTTCTGTGTCCGCAGGGAGTGAAAAGCATTTGTAGCTAGGTTTAGCTATGGAGGCTTTGGGTTAGAGGGTTGTATGGAGGATTTCATACTGAATTATATTCAGTTTGAGTCATGTGGCAGTAATGAGTGAAAACGCTACTGACATTCAGCCAAATAGGCTAAAAAACAAAAATAGGCTAATTTGGTTTTTAGCAAAGGTCAACAAGAGTTTAAAGTTTTAGGAAACCCTGATTTTAACCTCTCCCTAAAATGAGAAGGTTAATGCAGCCATCGTTTCTGTTTAGGCCACATTTCTAGCAGACAATTAACAGGTAGCTTAATTTAGCATGAAAACTGGACGCAGGGTAAACAGGCTTAAAAGGAAAAAAAGCTGCCTCACAAAACCACAACTTGTTGATTTGTGTTCACAAGTGGACTACAACGTTTCCCATAACTTTAACTTTGCTGCTAAGTACATTTATCACTGTATAGACAGACCCAAGCGAAGTGTTTTTCTTTTCTAAACTAAACTAACCTAAGCTACTATTCATTAATTGCTGGTTTTATCTTCTTGTTAGGATACAACTAACTCCCAGAGCTTCCTAAAGCCCAGTTCAGACCAAAGATCCACAACGAAACAAAACCGTTTTAGAACGTCGCAGGTACAGGTTACAGCTGTGTGAATTGACTCAAGACTCGGCTGAAGGCATCGCCAGCGATTCATAGTTCATATAGTGTTTTCTCAGTATTTATGGCTGTGGCTCAGTTAGCACAAAGTGCAGTGTTATTATCGGCTGTTCCCTCTGGTCAAATCCTGTCTCAATAGTTCATATTTTTACTGTTATTAGAGGTGACAAAAGCTCCTCTTAACAGCAGAACCGCTCTGGGAATAAATGGAGAAATTCTCGACCCTCTTGTTTTTTTTTTTTTCTTTTTTGCCGTTTCATTATTACTAGGAAAGAAGATGTAGTAACTAACTCAATGTCACTGTCCGATTTTAAGATGCTACAAACTAAATCCAGCCACAAAAAGAACGAAAAGCAGAAAAAGTACAAGGCGTAGCTGCTTTTGAAACGATGCAGCGTCTCGTTGCATTGGTCTGAACTGGCAGGTTTTCAGAAGGTTACAAGTATGGGCAAGTTTCAGCTCGTCTCGTTGTGAACCTGTGGTCTGAACTGGACTTTAGATGCTTTACTATTTGGACACAAGTGACATTTCGGTGGAAAAAACATCAAAATGTCAACCAGTGAGCATTTATCTTATATGAAGAGCTCGTCTGCTTGTGGTTTATTCTGTTCTTGTCCACTTGCCGACCCAGCGAGTGGACTCAGAAGTTCAGCATGCAGCCTGTGAGTGTCACGGTGTCGGTAATAAGTGTGTGTGGTTATCCCCCAGGCGACGCAAACATGGATATGAAACACGTTCGAATGCAGCGCTCAAAGAACCTCCGAAGCAAACGCACTGCTTCCCAGGAAATCTCAAATCAAGTGGCTCATCAGAGGAGCACTACAAGCTTTTATCCAGACTGTATATGACATACACATACTTATAGAGTATGGATTTGGAATCATGTAACACCAGGCTTCACCCATTTCCTGCACAGGTAGTCTGTACCGCCACTGGCCTGTGCACAACTTATTTATGACTCGGCTTACACTGTGCCAGGGAGGCTAACGTTAGACTGTGTGTATTGACCTGCAGTATTGACTTTCCTGCGACTGTAGTAGTTTCAGCTAGCTGAGCTACACTGTGCTGATTTTAACCTGTTTTTTTTTAAAAAGACAACATATTGTTAGTTTTATCTTCAGTTTGAAGTTTAACATAATTGAAGGCTGCGTAAAACAACTTACTTTTCTGGAAAGGACTGGCAGCTGCTGTGTACTTTTAATGTTGAACTTTTAAGGAATGTGTCGTAAAATTTAAGTGCAAGATCTATAAAGGGCATTTTGCAACTTTTAAGTGAGACTCGAGAGTGTGGATGTTTATGTGTTTATGTCATTGAATTGACTCGGTCGTCATTCAGTGACATAGCATTGCATGTGCGAGATAATATTCCTTTTTTCCTTTGCTGTTCAGGTACATTGTCATTTTTCCGTCACTCTTTTCTCTTTAGACTCTTACGAGGAGCATATCACTGCCCTTTTAGACACATTTTTATCTCAAATCCCTTTTGTGCTCCTGAAATCGGTCTCGTTGGAAGAAGTCCTTGCTCCCAAAGAAAAACTGCAAACTCCTTTGCTTTTATTCTTGACAACAGTGCTTTGGAGTGGTTCTCTAATACTGGCGCTGTTACAGGTCTCTGTTCTCAAGGTTTAGTTGAATCTTCCCTAACCACAGACTTGTCATCCTTCAGCTGACAATAAAACACAATCAGCGGTGGAAATGGAGATACAGTGTTTTCCCCTTTCGATGTACTTTGATGTGTGTCAGAGTTTGTGTTATCGGCTCATGTTTCTAACCTTCTTTTCTTTCTGCTGTTTGTCTTTTTACAGTTCCGCAGATGAGAAATTTCGCTGGAACAATCAAGGTAATATTTCCCGTTAAATGACCCGGTAATTTTGGCTGCTCCTATGTTGTTTTGCGTTGCAGCTCTGCATATTGCTGACTGTGTTAATCACATCGGTAGTTATTGTAGAATTCCCGTCGTCGTGCATATGGATTCACTCCTGTACAATAACTTTGGTAGCGGCTGCAATTAAAAAAATCTCAATCAAACTCAACCTCTGCACTAAAATCAGCAAAGCACTAATGAAATACTTTCACACTATGGCAGGTCAGGCCCCTCTGACAGATGAGGAAAGGTCAAATAACATTTACAAGTATTTCTCAGCATTTAGTTTAACCTGTTTGGAAAACCAGATGGGAAATGTTTTCCATAAAGGACAACAAGAATCAATGAGTGTGAGGCCTTTAGACGATTTGAAAGTCAAATTAAGACACCTCTGCGGCTTTCTTTTGACAGCATTTTAGTCTGCCTTATGAAAAACACCACCCATGCCTGACACTTAGGTCTCCCTCTCTTTCTCTCCTTCCCTCTTTGTCAGTCATGTTGTGATGCGGGGAGAGTTGAGAGTAGATTGATTATCCGAGTGCAGGGTTGCTGACCTCTGCCAACAAAGAGGGGGCAGACACAAAAAAAGCCCAAAGGTTTGTGGCTAAAATGTCTCCTAGTGAAACCTGCCAGTGTCCGCTGCGGTCTTCATCCATCTGCTAAAGCTCAACCACTCGGCCTCAAAAAAAACGACTAAATTGACTCTGTCATGAAAAAGGAAAACCCTTCCGCTCTCCCATCAGGCCTTTTGATCTTCTCGCCCCTCACAAATCATTAGAAAATCCGTCACTTCTCCTTCAAACAGGTTTAAAATTGAGTTTTGGCTTGTGTTGTGTGACGGTTAGAGTAAATCCACCGTAATGCCACAGACAGCGTTGGAAATGTTTCACCAGCGGCGTCAGCATCATCAGTCTGCAATTGTGTCAGTAGAAGTCAATAAAATCAGCCTCCTAAATCCACTTACTAAAGCTTCTGCTATTACCATTTCTCTCTCGCGATAAGAGATTAATGTTGTTCCTAAGACTCATTTGTAACTTTTTATCCCCCTTTGGCAGCCACCTTCCAAGTTGAAAACACCATTTTATCAGCCTTTTCCCTGACAGACATACGGTCTGGTATCTTAACTACAAAGCAATGCCCCATGGACCTCGATTTAAAAAGATTTGTTGCTGGAGTTTTAGTTAATGTTTTACCTTCGACCTGTGATTCATCCTTGCACATTACCCTGTGATGACACGTACCTGAGGCCACTTCTTTAGATGTTAATCAGCAGCTGTATCAGAATTTTAACTATACGGGCAGGTCTGATGGATGATTTCATGTTGAGCTTGAAAAGGTAATAATGTTACCATGGAAACAGTGAGCATGGTTAACTTTGAGCAGGACAGTAGCCCATATCTGAAGCAGTATCTGACTTCACAGGGTTTTTCCTATCATTATAATGCCACTACCTCATCCAAGTCAATGTAAAATGTACATGGAGAGCATGGCTTTTCCCAGATCGAGTGGTTGTAGATGGTCACAGTGGACGTCTGTGGCGCGTTTTGTTTTTAAGCTTTTTTATTTATTTTCTGCTCAAGCTTTTCCAAATTTATGTGCACAAATGTGGTGATAATAATGGTCTAAAATGATGTAAAATTCTATCATTTTTATTTAAAATGTACAATTTTCTTGCGGGAGGACCCCAAACCCCTAAAGCTGGGCGCACACATGACGACTAGCTGAAGTATTCTGAGACGGAATTCAACACACTCAACTGTTTCCACCGATGGGAGCTGATTTTAGTCTGACAGTGAAAAAGGAGCACACACTTACCGACTGAGTCAGTCCACTAATGCAACACACTGAAAGACAACACATTCTGTCGCCAAATAGCCAGCGTCCTGCCTTAGCGATGCCAGGATACCGCATGTATCCTGGTATCCTGGCAAAAGTACATGATCCAGTGTACTTTTACACTCTTTCTGCTCGCCGTTTCTCTTTTCTCTTATCTTGCCTGATGCGACCTTGTCGCTGTCAGTCGCAAATATTAAACATGTTTAAAAGCAACCTCATGAGGGCAACTGGCCCTGACACGTTCTGAAGGCTAAAGACTGGAATCGTTACGCAGCACACACTACATGAATTCATCCACCAACTGTGAGCACAGACTGAGCCTGACTCGGTCCAACTGGGCCCAATGAGTCATGATGTCCAAATTACATTCATAATCGGCCTGACAATCATCAAGTCTTCCACAAACCTAGTGAAAATAGCCTGTAATAGTCTAAAATTACGTGGAAATGAATGCAGAGTTTTTCGTCAAGTCCTCATCTCAACGACAGCACCTAAGCCCCTCAGAAATAGGGAAAACCCTCTCATATGTTTTACTTTCTGTCTCTGCACAGATGGACAGAAGGACATCGAGGAGGAGCTGACGACCGGCCTGGAGCTGGTGGACTCCTGCATCCGATCCCTCCAGGAATCGGGCATCTTGGACTCCCAGGATACGTCTACAGGAGACAGTAAGTCATGATTACGAAGTTTGTTATAAAGGAGAAGGAGAAGAACATTTTCTAGTTAGTTTTCTTTTCTGAGGTTTGGAGAAAATGGTTAAAATGAAAATGTAGACCAGCTAGGATGGATGTTGTCTGGCTTTTTAGTCAGTATTTAAGTTTTAAAGCTGTTGTATTGTTGCTTTAATTCCTGAATACAGAGCAGTTGTTTATAAGAGCTCTTTAGAAAATCCCAAACATCTCCCTGTGCCTCTCTGGTTCACCCTCATCTTTTTTCATCCGGTCCCGGGGATGATACCCATGTCTTTTCTATAGTCGACCCCATGGGAGAGAGGTAGCTGTCAGGAGACATGTGGAGTCGTGCCAGTAGTTTGATATGCTAATCCATCCATGCTGAGGTGTCAGCTGCCCTGCTGTTCACAGTGCAGAGGGGAGGACACACAAACATAACACACATGCAAGTGCACAATGCAGGCATATTAAGGCATAGACGTAGACAGGCATGCATGTGGAATAAGGTGCAGAGAAAAACACTGAAAAACTAAGCTTCTTATGCACGTATGCATACGATCGACACTCAAACTTTAACAAAAGGTAATTTTATTTGATGTTTAAATAACAGTTATGAAACCAACCACCAGACTAGTGAAAAAAATCATAAGAAAAAATAAATACCTAGTCCTCGCAAGAGACCAAACAGAGTCTGAGTGAAATACTGGAGCTGTTCTTGTTTCCTCTGTAAACTTCTCCCAACAACCGTCCAAACACAGTTTACCAACTGTAACTATGTCAAGCCTTGGATTTTGGAGGTTGTAAAAAGATCTCAGCCTCCACACTCTTTAGATAGTGTGTGTGTTTCCAAACCTAAAAAGACTAGATTTTTAAGTGTTCTCTTACTCCAGCTGCAAATGTTATTACGTCGATGACTTCCCTGTTACCTACAGACGTAACTGGGGAAGTATTGCTTCAAGGCACAACTACTATGTATTATTTGTTATTTAAGCTTTTGGTCAGGTGAAGTTAAATAAATGCGTTATGTTTGTGTTACGGATGACAGAAGTCAGGATTCTGTCACAGTTCAGCATTACGTTAGCATCTCCTGGTATTTATTGAATTTGCAACGTATCGCATGTAAATTTATTGCCAAATTTACATGAGATACGGCCGCTAAGCTGCCAAACATGGTAATGATAAAAAAGAATATTTTATATTCTCCTATAGCAACTACAGCTCTGGGAATAATTGTTAGACCATCTGTTATTTTCTATAGGAATTCATTATAATAATCCTTTAAATTACCGTTTGATATTCTTTGAATATTAATTGTTGCTAGATTGTGTTAAATTTCTGAATAGCATTTTGGTGCAGTAAACGGCATAAAATCAGCTACAGTGAATTTAATACAAAGGCACATTATTCACAAGCTCTGCTACAACTTTCTTTACTTTAAAATTACTTCACTGCAGAACGTCACCTCTAATTATTAGACCACCTGTTACTTTCTATAAAAAGTCATCAAAATAGTTCTTCACATGAACTTCTATTATTCAGTTTTTTGAATGTTAACTGTTTCTAGTTCAATTTTTACATTTTACTTGTTGATGAGGAAAATTGGGCTTTTGTTGTCATCATTTAAATACAGTTTATTTCTTTATTAGGTTTGTAAAGCAAACATTTTATGTGTGACTACAAGAAAACCCCTGATGGCTTTACAAATCCTTTGTGCAGGATTAACCTCTTTTGGCCCAAAATTAACTATTTTCCTGCCGAGTGCATATAAAAGATCTGTTTAAATGATTTTCCTTCTAAAATATATGAAGAAAAACATAAGGCAGGGACTGCATTTTCTCAACCAACTGATGAAGTTAACGTTGGCTTAATTACAGAGCTAATAGGCTCAAAAAACCATCAGTCTTTCAAGATTAAATAAATTGCGAGCGGTAAATGTACCTACGCGTGAGAGCAGAAAGTCGATGGGCGTGGTGGTAGTAATTAAGAGCAAATCAACGACCAACGATAATTTATGTGTGTAAATGCATACAGACATGTAAAGGAGAGTTAAACTCATAAAGTATGCATGGAAAGTTAAACACACACATCTGCAGAATCCACTTCTTTACTCAAGCCTCTGAGCAGATTAGTGCGACGCAGCGACGGAGTACACAGAGTGTCCTCATGCTTCACGCTGCCTCCTGATGGTGAGGCTCTCCAGTGTGCATGTTAATCCGTGTGTAGGTGTGGTTATGTTGTACGCACCTTTCTGGAACTGTGCGTGCTGCTGTGTGTGTGTGTGTGTGTGTGTGCAACCCAGACTCCACATGCCTTTGAGTGGGCATCCCAAAATAGACAGTCGATGAAATATTAAAATGTGTCAATAGAGAACGCTGGTCACGACGCAGAACAAGCGTTGCCAGACATTTTGGTGCGTGACAGAATAAGGACATAATGGAGCTGAAGTCGTTCTAGCAGGGTCAGATTATGTGACTACACTGACAAGCGTGCAGGTGTGTGCAGATGTGGTGTGTGTTCATGCATGAGATCACAGGGCAGAAGTGAGTGAAGCATGAGTCTGTGTGTTTTTTCGCCCTGCTCTGAAAAGATATTGCAGCAGACAGAGACCATCTTACGGCACCCCATTACTTCCATCTAATACACTAACACACCCCTAACCCTTCCTCCATACACACTTGCCCTCACTCACCTCAGATGGATTCAGCAGAGCCTTCAGTGTTTGCCATCTGAGTGATAATGTATTTATGAGGCCCTTCGCTTCCCTAAAGGCTCCACTACCCATATGAAACACACCTAAAGTGGCACACAAAAACTGTGGAAAACATCCGCTGGCGTTGTACACATCTGAGTTATGCGCATGTGTGCGAGAAGCGCGTGTGAATCCGACCGAAAACGGGCCTGGAGTACAAATTCGTCCGTTGCATTATGGGGTTTTTATGCCCATGTATGTACTTATGTGTGTGTGCACTCGGCCAAGATGAGCTTATACTGGACACGGAGGCCTTGACCTAGTAAACTCATACGGCACCCTTAGCTTAATATCACATTT
This sequence comes from Coranthus polyacanthus, assembly GCA_037367275.1. Classification (NCBI taxonomy): domain Eukaryota; kingdom Metazoa; phylum Chordata; class Actinopteri; order Kurtiformes; family Apogonidae; genus Coranthus; species Coranthus polyacanthus. The sequence continues at coordinate 1,128 of JAPQRN010022408.1, read as the reverse complement.
TAAATAATGCAGCATCACCAGCTACACAGCCTACAGGAGCCGTTCGCTTTACTTTAAAGTGACTGTTCACTTTGGTCGAGCTTTACTTTCCAACGGGCTTATCCAGAGTGACTTCATTCGCCGTTAGCTGCTGACTTTATCTGTCCTGTGCAGCGAATACTAACCGCTGGCTCAGTATGATTTTCCTTTCTCTCTTCTTTAATAATCACAAACAGGCGAAATTTTTCTTCTTGTCTCATCTTCTGTTCTTGGTTTGATTCTTAGACTGCTGGCAAAAAGAAAGTGACATCAGTGGAGATTAAAGGGACAGCCGCAGCTGATGGAGGACAGCTGAAGAACTCCTCTGAGAATACAAATACTGAACATGAAATGTAGCTCTATATATACAGCTTTGGACTATGAGGCCATTGTGACAATGTCGGGAAAAGTCTGCATATGTCAGAAATGTGAAGCCGTCGGGGTCTTCTCGTGAGCCAGAGATCTGGCAAAACACACATGAAATAAAGAAAATAAGATGGATTTAAATTAATGACGACAGATGGTCAGTTTTCTCAGTAACAAGTAACATATAAATGAAGATCGTGTTGAAAAACAATTAATATTCCAAAAACAGAAGATGAAAAGGTCATTTGAAGGACTTTTAGAATGAATTTCTACAGCAAATTACAGGTGGTCTAATCACTATTCACTATCACTTTCCAAAGCTGTGCGGTTGTTGTAATTTAAAGTAAAGAATGTTGTTTACCAGAAAATGAAAAAGATGTAGCAGCTGTTGTAAATAATGTGACCATATACTGAATCCACTGTAGCTGAATTTATGCTGCTTACTGCACCAAAACGCTACTCGGGGACATCATGTTTTAAACAACATTTTGGGTAAAAAAAAAAAAAAAAAAAAAGAGTTTGATCACAGTAATTAATGCCTTTGATGAGGCACATCATTGCTATCATCACAAAAGTGAATTAATGAAGGATGCATCAAAAATTTAACAGGATTTTAATAAGAGGAATGGGAGAGTTTTGGCTCAGGCACAAGCGGCTCCCACCCTCCTCAAACGAGTCAATTAAACTCACATCAAACTTTATGGTCCACTCAAGCAAACGCAGGCTTCAGTCTACTAAACACTC
>JAPQRN010022405.1:7312-21594 GCA_037367275.1 Coranthus polyacanthus | reverse complement strand
CCCCTCCTCATCCTCTCCTCTCCTCTCCTCTCCTCTCCTCTCCTCTCCTCTCTCTTCTTCCTTCTGCTCCCTCTGGAGCCCATTACTCCATCTTTTCCTCACTCTTTTCATCCCTCCCTCCACTGTCTGTCTTGGTCCAGACAGGGCTGTCCATAATTTCATTACTCCACCTGGACTAGGTTAACTGTTCTTTTATCTGATTCGGGCTGCTATCACAGACACACAAGACTGACACACACTTGCCTTGAGGCTGCAGGGAGCTGAGCAGCGGAGTGCAAGTGCTGATGAATACATAGTCAATGCAGAGAGAGAAATAGAGTGTGTCTCAAAATTCTTTTTGCCCTTGGCTCGGATGTGTACTTCTGTTTTACTTTTTTCGCTCTTTTGTTCTGATCTTTGCATCATTATAAGATAAAGGCTAAAAAGTAGTGATTAAGCAAATCTAATGCAATTACCCTGCAACTCATATTCCCAAGAGAAGAAAACTCAGCTGATCTAGAGAGGTGATAAAGTCTAGGAAAAGAATGAGGGTTATATATGCATGTGTGTGCATCCATGTGCACATTCAACGGCACTGTATAGACATGGATGTGCATACATTCCCTTGTCTATCCACATCTGTGTGGCCACCGGCAAGAAAAGAGTTCAATCACACCCAAGTTTTGAGAATATAATCATTCCCTTACTCATACAACTCACACATGCACAGTCATACACACCATGTGTGTTTATACTTCATGTGACACCAGGGGCCACAGATGGGTTTGCCTTAAGGACAACACAAAGCTATTATTTATTTGACAATGAATCCTATCTCTTCCAAAACAAAGTACAACCATCTGCTCACAATTTAAACAGTAAAAAGGAGCTTAACTTTTTAAATGCCAAAATTTCAGATTTGGAAACTGTATAAAATATATATTTTGACACTGTGAGAACAATATACAAGATGAACGTAACATTTCCTTATTTATAAGAAGTGCCCTTAGGAATGATGATAGAAATGGATGAGAAAAGAAGTGAGTAATCCTGGGGTTGTCACTATAAACAAATGACAAACCAAAAGTCATTCTCCACAAATCTTACCATCTCCTGAATCACTACATTGACTACATTCTTGTTTCATGAAACATTTAAATCTCTCCTCTCCGCCTCCTGCACAGTGTGATTTCGTCTCTGTGTCATTTCCACAGATTGCGTGGCCTGCCACCCCCTCTAAAAGGGACGAATGCAAGTGGGCAGGAAAAGACCTTGGGGTAAGTCCACACTCATTATGGCTTCATCAATTTCATACTTAAACGTCTTGCTGATATTTGCATCCACATTATATGGCTGTGCTACGTGCCTCTATCTAATCTACATGATTTTGTTATCCAACCGCATTTAACAGTACTACCACCACAGCAGTGTAGAAGTAGTCTCTGGAGGGAGGAAATTAGAAGAAATAAGAGACTGACACAACACACTGAAACACACTGTCCAACAGATGTTCGGTCACAGGAATGACGTACCCCAGAGCTTATTTGTCGCTGTGATGTACACTTTTTTGCTGGGAGTATGTTTATGTATGTGCTGCAGATTGTGCGCATGTGTGCATATTTATGTGGGAGTGTATTGTTTGAGTTCTCCTTATCTACCATGGACTGTTAGCTCACATGTGCAATTCTGTGCTACTTTGCTAAACACATAATATGTGTCTTTGGCTGTGTTTGTGTGCATAGTAGTGTTAGTGTGTGCTATCGTTGTGTTGCTGTTTGGTTAGGCACTGGTCTATCTGATCTTAATTTCATGCCTGAATGAGTCTGGAGTACAGCGGGTCCAGGGTTTTAGGATTATCCTGAATTACATAGTTCTTTTATATCGCCGAGGTTCCACTAACCCAGCTTTTTGGGCTTCACACACAAATTCAAAGTCACAACCACTTCTACAGTGGAAAGAAAGTGTATTCTGGCAGCACAGAATCACACAAAACACAATGATGAGGTATTTGCGTGCTATGAAAATGTTTACCCTTGAAAATGAGGCGGTGAGAGCAGAGACAGAGTGCAGCACAGAGAAGCCTTGATTAGGACATTACTAAAGCATTCAAAGCTCCCAAAGTGATGCATTTCTCCAAACCACAATTTACAGCCGCAGAACAAATGTAACAGCTGCCCCTCCAAAATGCCTGATGGCTGTATCATTCTGCTTGGCAAGATGAGTGTGTAACATGGCCCAGGTTGTTGCATCTGATTCAGTAAATAAAAGCTTCAGATAGTAGGTTGTGGATTCACGTTTTCATTGAAGCGCCTGACTTCATTTTCAATTGTCCAGCTTTTACACATATTAAGGGAAAAATAATAAGCTTATACGTTTCCATTGCATTTTCCATATTAGTGTAGAGACCTCGGCGTATTCACTCAGCTCATCCAAATAAATACAAATCTGTCCACACATTTCTCTCATGGAAAGTCATCATTAATATCCAGTCCAAAGAGAGTCATTAATTCTATCCAATAATGAGTCATTTATCCTCTGTGGGTGCTGAGGTTTTCACATAATGACATGGTTTGTGATCAGGGAAACCATTTTTCACCTCAGGGCAAGACAGAGCTGCATGTTTGAGTGACTTGCATAACTAACGTCTGTCAGTGTTTAGGTGCAACCTACCTACCACACAGCTAATGAGGACAGCCATGTAAAATCCTAAACAGAACTGACATCGGGGTGAATTACAGGAGTTGGGGAAATGCATATAATAAGGGCGTGAGAATGATGTGGGGAGGACATGTGCTCCCGCTGTTCAACAGAAGGAAACACACAGGGTAAAGTCATTACGTTACACAGTCACATAGACGCATAGACGTGCAGGGTTGAGGTCAGCCACAAGACATCGTGCAATCCATTTAATCTTCCTCTGTGAACTCAGCAATAGTCCTGTGACTGAAGTGCGCAACCTTTGCTGGGGCAGTGGGTTAATGATATCATGCACAGCTGAAAGGTGTGAATGCCTGAATGAACCCCATCCAGCGAGAAATGACCAGCACTGAATAACAACAGACTGCAGTTATACAAAATCATATTAAGCATCATTACTGTTGAGGAGAAACAGTCAGACCGGAAACATGAGTTCCTCCCTTTTTAAAATAAAGCAGGGAATTCAGTTTTTTTGGAAAAACCTTGCCGAGATCCCAGAATCAATTTTGTAGTTGCACTGGAAAATGTCATCACTCCAAACTAAGTTCAGCGAAGCCTTCTATCCATTTATGTGTCACATGAGGGACATCATCAAGGCTTCAAACTGAAATGCCTGGGAAGCCTGAGGAGATACATGTGTTAAAGGCACAAAGAAGGAAAGATAATTTGGCAGCCTGCATGTGATGTGATGTGCGTGCTGTGTTTCCAAATCCCCAAGCAAATGTGTACTTATTTGTTAGGTGGATATCGAGGATGTATTTATAATTAGGCAAACCCCAGCCTAATCTCTTAAACACATGTGCCCGAATCATCTCCTCCGGGCTGCTAATAACCCTCCTACATTAACCAATCCTGTTGATTAGCACTCTAATAAACAGTCTCACACCAGTGGGACTATCAACATGTGCTGCAGCGCCAACCCAAATAGCCTCAGTAAATTCAAACATATGGATCATTAAAGATCTGAGGTAGATTTGCCTGATTTTCCTAACAGGTGGGATTTCCTTGAAAGTGACTCGGTTTCAAAGGTCATTTCCAACCCAACTGGAAAGTCCCTGCTTATAAAGGAATTCCATCAGAGCCTCTCTATTTTCTATTATTCCCTGCTTTCGATTAGTCTGTATTTTCATTTAAATCACATCAGAGCTTTTCTCCATTAAAAATGTCAACATAATTTTCATAAAGGATAAAACTTGATTTAAACAGTATCATATGAGGGAGGGAACAGATACTTTAGAGAATTATACTAACATTTGCAAGCTCTTTCATTAAAAACCCTACAGGTTTCAAATGGTTTCCCTGCCAAAATAATATACTATGCTGGTAGGATTACTACATAAATAAAGACAGGTATTGCGCACAACAGTGTATTTAAATCTCTTTGCCAGCTGTAAGTCTCACTTTATAAAATTATTCAGTGGTTGCGGTTTTGATTTTCCTTTTCTTATTTCTTTTCCAGAAGGAGTGTTCCAACTTTATCCGGGTCCTCCAACCGTACAACCAGACCCACCTGTACATCTGTGGCACAGGAGCCTTCCATCCCATCTGTGCTTATCTGGAAATGGGCAAGAGGGCGGAGGTAAGACACGGGTCCTGCTGTGCATTAATGTTGCCTCACCAAATGTTGAGTTTTTTTCAGCTGGTTTAATCAGTTATATATATGCAGAAGGTAATTTAAATCTAAGTTGAGCATTCAGTATAGAGTCATGAAAAGTGACACCGGTGTTATAATAAACTAATGACAGACAAAGGCCAATTATGTTTCCCCTTAAACGAATTTAGGCACTGTAACTGTTTCAGCTTCGCATAGTGCATGCTTCTATATTTCTGCTCCTTCTTGATCACATGCAGATGCACACAAACACACACATTGTTCTGTCAAGCATAGCAGTATTCATTCACTTCATTGATTATCTTTTCATCGTTGTTTTCTTTTGTGTGAAGTGTACAAAAAAAATGGTCACTACATGGTTCGACTTTAACCGGCGGAAATTGAACAACCTCTCCCGTACATTAAAGTTTAATCAGTCATCTTGATAAAGGTCTACAGGTTAATCAATGTACCAGCATGGGCTCTGCAGTCTGACAAAGGGGAGGGGAATGAGTGTTTGCACCATGCAGGTTTTCTGCATAAAACACTCTGCACGTATTCACCTAAGTTTAAAATAGTGTTGTGAGTAATTGATTAAAAACATTAGTTGGGCCCCCCTTTTTTTTTCGCATCTTTTCTTTCTTTGTGTTATAACTCTATTGGTGATGTATGCTTCTTTTGCACGATCCTAATCTATTCCTCATTATTTCATTATATTGTCAGAGTCACTATTGCTGGTTAGTGACCGAGGCAGAATACCCTCCACTGAGTGTGATGGATCTTTTTTAAGATAGTGTTATTGATCATATCTCACGCCCTAAAAGGAGAACATGTTGTAATGTGAACAGAAGCTAAAAATGTACCTTTCAGTTGCTTCAGCTCGAACTTTGACCTTTTCCACCACAGGACAACATCTTTCGACTGGCCCCACATTTTGAGAACGGCCGCGGGAAAAGCCCCTATGACCCCAAAATGCTCTCAGCCTCGCTTCTGATCGGTGAGTTTGATCTCTGCCTTGATTAGTTCCAGGAAGTACAGATTTACTTCAGAAGAAACTGTCAGACTTGGTCATTTGTTCCTAACTTTACTTTCTCACTGGCAGATGGAGAGCTGTACTCTGGCACATCTGCCGATTTCATGGGAAGGGACTTTGCTATTTTCCGTACCCTGGGAGAACATCATCCAATCCGAACAGAGCAGCATGATTCAAGATGGCTGAATGGTAAAATAAATAATTGAATCCTGAAAAAATGCAGTGTTTTGAACTAAGATGATTTGTGGTTTGTATTATTTAAAAGAATTATTTTTCCTCCAGAAAATTATACTTAATTATGAAAGTTACTAAGGTACAAAAACTGGGTAAAATACATTTTCAAACTCCAATCAAACTTTACTTGTAAAGTAAAATAGAACACATGGTTTACACAAACCTCAAATTTTCAGTGGAAGCAATCCGCTGGCACTGGCGAGTTTTGGAGAAGAATACTGTTGACATAGACAACAGACATAGAGGCATTAAATTCTCTCACAGGCCTCGAGTCTCCAATCATTTCCATTCATGTGCAGACATCAGATATCAGAGCCCATTCACGAAGTCTATGGATTTGCCTGTGCTAGTAAGATTAGCTCAGCATTGAGGGTTATTGACTGTTCAGTCTGTCTGGCTATCTTTCGGCACCGCAGAGGACTTAGGGAGCCACAAAAGGTCAGTTTGAACCTTTCCCCTCAAGCTGTGCCATCCTTTTCTCCCTCTTTCCCACAGAACTAATCCACTCTCAGCTGTTTTCCTATAGTGGAGTCAAATTCCTCGTAGTCGGCTACCCCCTTCCCCCAGCACCATCAAAACACAAATACTGGTCTCTGCAGTGCTGATTACTGTGACATATTAATAAAGGGCATTTTAAAAAGTAGAAGTCATTGTTAGCGAGTTAATCCCCATCGATCTTTCACCTTGTTCAAACAAATACGTTGAGGATTGTATCCATTCGGGCCGGAAAAATCCAACTCCTTCTCCACAAGGGGGGGGGGGGGATTGTAATTGCATGGATTACTGGGATAGGGATATTCTATGGAGCTTTTATCAACAAGGGTACAAGGTACTCAATGTAACAAGAGAGAGACTTGGGAATGAATCCTTAACAGTAATTGATTCTAAAATGAGAAGGATTTAGGGTTTACTAGTCCTGATTCATGGAATTTATTTACACATTTTTTTCACCTTTTAATGCTCCCTCAATTAACATGGAGGTTGGATTTAGCCTCCACTGAATAAAGTGGCCTTTTGTCAGTTGTTAAATGTAATGAATTGCATGACCTCTGTGGTTGCTGACACTGGCAGCAGGCTGTTTTTGTATGCAAGCGCATGCACAGTTGACTTTCTAAATGTGTAGTTTTAATGGGACATATTCACAATAGAGGTATGAAGCATGTGTGGGGTACACATTATTCATACCAGAGGTCTCGCACCCGCACAGCGCTTATAAATCTGCTTTCCACTTTGGCCCCACTCTCCTTTTTCACAGCTACTCTATATCCTAAACGGCTATAGAGGAGTAACATGGCACTTCTTGTTTCTCTCTGGCTAACCCCTGTAGCTTTTAGACACTGGCTCGTTTTACGCACAGCGACGCCTCAGTGACTGCAACCATTTTTCCTCAGTCCTTATGCCCCTTCATTTCAGAGATATCTCAGCCTAAGGCCTCTGTCCATTCCTTTAGCTTTGATTTCCTCTCCCTCTTTTGGTAAAGATAAATTTATTCAAGTGTTACCCGGGACAATCAGAGCCATGTGTGCTTGCAAGGATGTGGTCTAGAGACAGGGGTTATGTGGGATTTGGATTTGGAGAACCCAGTTGGGGTAAAGTCAGATACTGTAACACAAGGGTGTAAAGTAAATGGCTGTTATTACTGAGCCGTGACTGGAGAATATCATGGGGGATTGATTTCAGAGGTGTAAAATAGGGGTGAAAGGTTTGTCATCGGGACAGAGGGTGGGTCGTAAAATTACATTTGTGTAGATGTGTGGGTTCGTACGGTTTGTGTTTATGCATCTGTGAATGAACAAACCTGTCCTGTGGCTACATGATTCACTCTACTCACTGCGTACATTGTTTTTGGGGGTTTCTTCATTTTTCCATTTTTTTTCTAGACCCCAGATTCATCGGCGTACACTTGATTCCGGAGAGTGACAATCCTGAGGACGATAAGATCTTCCTGTTTTTCAAAGAGAACGCCATGGATGGAGAGCACACCGGCAAGGCTACCATCGCCAGGATAGGACAACTGTGTAAGGTAACAACACACACAAACCCAGTTCTTATCACACTTAAGCAATGTAAAATGTGAATGTTTAGTCAGAAACAGTTGGTATAAGTAAGTAGATATGCAAGCTTATAGAATTGTGCTGTTGCAGAACGACATGGGAGGCCACAGAAGTCTTGTGAACAAGTGGACCACTTTCCTCAAGGCCCGGCTGATGTGTTCGGTCCCCGGGGTCAACGGCATTGACACTCATTTTGATGAGCTACGTAAGTGTGTGGTCCTTTATTCATAAGTGTTTGTATGTGAAGAAAAGTTGACCACACAGACACAATGATCACAACCTCACCTTCACCCAAACTTGTTTTATATTTTCAGAGGACGTGTTTCTTATGAGCTCCAAGGACCCAAAGAATCCACTTATCTATGCTGTATTCACCACATCCAGGTACAATCCAGTCCAGATCTTTTCACGATGACCTCCAAATGTACATGCATGGGCTCCAATTCTCAAATAGCTTGAAGAATATTGACTATGACAGATGTTGGTGGTATCAGATTTGTTTTGTTGATTTGTTGCTAGGAGATCAGAAGGAGCTAATATGTATTCAACGAGCAACCGTTCTGGACAAGTTATTTCCTCTGTATCTGAAAAACACACACGCTTCAGATTTCCTTTCTTTTCACATCCTTTATTCAATCCCTTTATCTGTAATTTCCTAACCATTTTAAATGACATGGCAGGATGCGAGCGACCAAGCGTGCCCTCGTCATATTCCCAGACAGTGCTCCCCATCCAGTAATCCACTTACAGGTGTCTCATGGTTGCTTTCTTTCATACGTTACCCCTCCCCGCGTCTCACTTCTCATATTGGAGATTGCTTTTAGCCGATTTCCCCCATTCCTTGCTACCTGTCCCGCTTTTCATTGAAATCTTGGCAGAGGCTTGTAGGGAAATCAGATTATGGAACAGGAGGGAGTGAGAGAAACATGATAGTCACTCAGCAGGAACTCACGTCTTCTCCCTGGCCGCCGCCCCAGCTTTGAATAGGGTTTCCAGAGGCCGGGTGTGGTTCTATTTAAGCATGCAGAGAGGTGAAGGCATGGGGCAAAGCAGATAAGTGAGCTGAAATGGCACAGATGGTGGCACTTCATGATGATGATGAATTTGTATTTGGGATGCGAAGGGGTGGGGTGGGACCATTTTGTGTCCAGAAGTGTCTGTGAACTGCTTTGTGCTTTGAAAGGAGGACAAACACTTCACCATCAATCACCACTAATGATAAGACAGTCTGAATAGAGCAGCAATACTAGTGAACGCATACTGATGGACGCCCTGCATCACTAGGTCCGTATGGCTTTTCTCAGCTTTCTGGAATATATTCCAACCAAGTGGCTGGTGCATGGCAGTGGGCGTACACCTACACATATGTGCCCGCGTACACACACATACGCACATGCACGCTTTAAAATTCAATTATGGGGCATTGAGGAATTAGAGTGGTTTAATTGGTTTTCTAAGTGGCCGGTTTTCAGAGATGAATAGAGCAGAGATTCAGAGGGACCAGCTTTTAATATCACTGCTTAATGAGGCACAAAGAAGCTGCCACTGACAGATCAGCGTTTGATTGTGCTGTTATTTGTGTGTGTATGTATATTTTTTGTGAGATTGTCTGAATTTTTGAACCTCTCTCTTTCTCTCACATTACCGTGTATCTGCACAAACACATGTTCCTTTTCCTTAAGCATAGATATCGGAGTGTCTTTTTTTTGGCCCTGGAGTTAATTGAATTTCTCTGTAATTAACATTTTGCTAATCCATTCATCTTCCGTGCTTTGGTGAGTCCTGTCAGCTGTGTGCATGCCAACCACGTCCCTAATTAGTCTAATACAACTTCCCATTGCAGTCAGCAAGACAAAGGACGTTCCAAATCTTATTGAAGCATTTGGTTCCTGCAAATGCAAGAGATTTGCTGTCCAAAATAAAATCTGCCATCTGTATAAAGTGACACTTGGAAAACGAATGGTTGAACTTGAGATGGTTTTTTAACATCTAACCTAGAAGCAGATAATTACTATGCATGAAATAAAAAAAAAAACAGATTCTCTCTGTGTGGTCAGAGGTTAATAGACTGATGGAGCTCTCAGATGAAAACAGCCATTTTACTTTGTCACGATCTCAAGCTTAATATTTTAATATGGAATATACTGTTTATCTTGGAATATTCCCGTGGAACTCCCAAATTCTCCACTTTAATGAGTCACAGCTCAAATTGCTGTCTTCTGGATGACCTGAGAAAGAGTATAAATTGAAAGACAATCCACATCATTTCCTATTTTTTTACATGATTGATTGACCTTGCCTGGTTTGGTCCTTGTCTGGCCAGTGAAAGCAAAACCCACCCATCTGGCTCAAGCAACCGCTCGCAAAATATTGGAGGGGATTTCAAATATGCTCTGAACCAGGTCTGCTGTTTTGTTGGTAGTGTGCCCAAATTCCTGTCTGTTCTCAGGAGGCTGGAAGCAATCAGAGAGAAGTTCCAATCTGTCATTCCATACTTAGGTAATGACAACCTTGCACCCCTCTGTCTTTGTGTGATGAAGGGTCATTTTGTTGTCTTTCTTCAGTTTTTCACAAGCTCCTAATCCCTGTCTTGTGTGACCGATTATTTATGAATCCTCTTTGTTTATCTCTGTCATCTTTCTTTATTTCACCGCCCTCTTGCTCCCTCCCTTTATCCTTAAAATCTTTTTTCATCTGACACTCCTTTCTCCTTTTCTTTCTGTTCTTTTCTTCCTGCGCTTCCTCCACAGTAACGTTTTTAAAGGCTCAGCCGTGTGCATGTACAATATGGCAGACATCAGGAGGGTTTTTCTGGGCCCCTATGCCCACCGAGACGGACCAAATTACCAGTGGGTGCCATTTCAAGGGAGAGTGCCTTACCCTCGGCCCGGCACTGTGAGTCAATTGCCAGTTATACACAAATACAGTACAATACGTTTAGAAGTAATTGTAAACAAGTACAGAGAATATACATAACACTGCCTCATATTCATACAAAATGTACTTTCTAATAGATTTCTGATAAGTTATTAAATACATTAGAAAAGGAACATTAAACATATACTTTTAATGATCTAAAACATGCCTTTTCCATGTTGGCCTAATCCTCAGTGCCCGAGTAAGACATTTGGAGGCTTTGACTCCACAAAAGACCTTCCCGATGATGTGATCACCTTCGCCCGGGGTCATCCGGCCATGTACAACCCAGTTCACCCTATAGGGGGGCGTCCCATCATGGTGCGGACGGATGTAGACTACCAGTTCTCCCAGTTGGTTGTGGACAGAGTTGAGGCAGAGGATGGACAATACGATGTCATGTTCATTGGCACAGGTACACAAAGAGTATCCTTTTTTTTTTTTTAAAGGTACATTTCTGACAAATAGATGACATCTTATCTTGTTTTCTGCTGTCTTTTAGACATGGGCACAGTGCTGAAGGTGGTGACAATCCCCAGAGAGAGCTGGCATGACCTGGAAGAGGTGGTGCTGGAAGAGATGACTGTCTTTAGGGTACGCACTCTGAACATCTGAGTGATTCAATTATGAAACTGAGGTCCTATGAAATTGAATAGACTGTATTAAAATGAGATCTACTCTGTAAAATTGGCATGATGTCCATAGATCTGGTGGTTAACCTTCTGTATTTATTTTGTGCAGGAGCCCACTCCCATTACTGCTATGGAGCTGTCCACAAAGCAGGTAAAAACTTGTTTTCACACATAATAATTCTGCGAAAGTTGTTGACAGGGGTCAAGAAAATGAGAACTTTTCTGGGACTTTCAACATACATCAGAATTGCAAAACAAAGATATCTAATGTGCCTTCTGAGAATCAAACCCGCAACCACATTGTCTTACAAAAACTCTACTTGAGCCACTCAGGATATTCACCTTTTATGTCTTTGCTCTTTCGTTTGGCTCCCACAGCAACAGCTGTACCTTGGCTCAGCCCTGGGTGTATCACAGATGTCTTTACACCGTTGTGAGGTATATGGGAAAGCTTGTGCTGAGTGCTGCCTGGCCAGGGACCCCTATTGCGCATGGGACGGCACTGAGTGCTCAAGATACTTTCCTACTGCCAAGAGGTAGGAGTGTATAGCAAACGAATGCTCTTCTTTAACCTTTATTTATCCTCAGAGGGTTGCTGAGGTTGTATGCTTCTTTTCAACAACATTCTGTCTTTGTATTTATGCCGTCACATGCAGTCACACCTGGGAGTTATCAGTACACCTGGCTTTAAAGCAGATTGTTATAAATGTTTTGCTCAGGGCATCTCAGTATACAACCTTGTTTCTCTGACCTCAGATCTCCAATAGCTTGTGGATCCAAAACATGTACACAGATGCAGGGTAGATGCCAAAAGATGGAAGTAATCTGGAGTAAGCATATTACAGAGACATAAAACACAGTAATTAAATGTGCCTGCACACACATACACGCAGTCTGCATTCCAAGAAGTACTATCCAGCAACCTGGGTTAAAGCTCCTGCCAAAAACAGTTGTTCTGAGTTGAGATCCTGTCATCCTACAGCCAACATGCACACACACACATATATAAAGAGATACATGTGACTATACATGCACACACACACACACACACACGCACACACTAAATTATAACCAACAGGAGCTGTCTGACCGCTTCACCCCACAGCAAGGAGGTATGAACATACACACCCTCAAATTACCCTCCGCTGTATCCAGCGGGATCAGGCTGACCACTGCAGTCCTCACATGCACACACAGACAAAGCACTACACCCCTGCGTCTCATTCATCCAGAACTTCTCACACCAGCAGAAGTGGGCCAGTGGGTATACTCGAGCTTGGCAGTGTTTCAGGGAAGGTGGCACACCCCATGGTTAAGGCCAGGAGCGGCTCCTCTCTGCTCTCCTCTACACTCCAAATATTTTCTCTCCCGCGTTCTTCCGGAATGAGAACCAGACTCTCTGCCCCGCACGTGCTCAGACAACCAAAAAGACAGGAATGTTAGCCCAGGAAATGTGTACAGGAGGGACATGTGTGAGGAAGAGACAGAAAGACCAGCGTCCACATATGTATGACACTCGCACGTAGCAAAGAGAAAAGCAAAAGAATATTGAAGCAGTGAATTCTCGACGTACGACGGACCAGTCCACTCTCCCACCATTTCATTCCATCTGTTTCTTTTTTACCTACACTCATTCTACTACTTACCTCCCCCCTTACCTCACCTTTGGCTTACCCCACCTCTCCCAGCTTTGATTTTTATAGCCCCTGTCGAAGACTTTAATGCCATGATGACAATTAGGAACAGGGGGGACATATTTGCAGTTAGTCAGAAAAGCCAGGATATGAAAAAGCCTTTGCAGTAAAAAGCTGAATGTCATAGTGGACTTTCATATCAAAAGGACAAAAAGGAGGCTTTCATTTTTTTAAGGCATTTCAAGAGCAAAGCCATACTGTATGTGTTTCATAATAACGGCTAATTAGAAGGCAGTGAAGCCACGCTGTTTCACTGCAGTCAGGTTGATTTTTCTATCATTCTGACTGACTTTCGATGTTTTTATCAACCATGTGTCTTAACAGTGGTGTCAAGGTTTAATAAATACCCACAACTCTAAGTGAAGCCGAAGGAGGTATAAGATTAGGTAACATTGCCCCCTAGTGGCTGACAACAAGCAGCACAAACAGCATATTATACGTCAGTACAGTCTGGAATACATTGTAGAACATGTGTTGCTTACATTGCAAATATTCCCAAGTGTGTTTTTTTTTTTTGACGTGCGTGTGTGTTTCTTTGATGTTTTCTCCTGCTGTTAAATTTCATCCCAACACTATGCTCTCTTCACAGGCGAACCAGAAGACAGGACATCCGAAATGGAGATCCTCTCTCTCAGTGTTCAGACCTTCAGCATCACGGTACTTTCACGACCACAAACACGCACAAATACACTCTTTGAAATTGCCACACACTTCTCATTCCTCTCTCTCTGGGTTTGGGTTTGAGTAGACGACGTGGACGGTTTAGGAGGAAGCGTGGAAGACAGGAGTGTGTTCGGCGTCGAGAACAGCAGCATGTTTCTGGAGTGCAGCCCAAAGTCTCAGAGAGCGCTCATCTATTGGCAACTGCAGAAGCCCAATGATGATCGCAAACACGAGGTGCGTATCTGTGTTTCTATGGCATATTAACCTGCATGTTGTTTTCTCGTTACTTCTGAGGTAGTATGTTAACAAGGTAGGTGTAGATTAATTGTAAACATACATGCATCTGCTTTAAACTGCACATTAGAGGCGTTGTGTCTATTTCACACTAATTTGGCCCCTGCAGACAAAACCTGCCAAGGGTTACACCTTTCCTGTTCTGTGTTATCATCTAATGCTAATGACCCAAGAACCTTTTGAATTTTGACCTCTGGCCTAAAAGGTGAAAACCTTGGGGTGTGGATGTTTTGACTGACGTTTGACCCTATGATGTAAGCTATTATTTCTACCCAAGTTTCTACTGTGGCTCTTTTTGTCTAAATGGGTGTTCATGGTGTTATTTCAGGCTCTGCTGAGACACTGAAAGTTCAGGTTGAGTCAGTTCTTATAATAACAAAAACTAAAAGACTAAAAGTAAAACTAACAGTTCATTATTAGAATTGCAGATAAAATCAGCTTAATTTTCACCCTCAGTTTACATTGAAAGTAAAATGTAAAATGTTTTTTTTTTTT
>JAPQRN010022403.1:0-12322 GCA_037367275.1 Coranthus polyacanthus | reverse complement strand
AGTCTGTCATGGTCATTTTGGTCTTGGTAACACCCCTTGGAAATTAACTGAGAGGTCTAATGCCAGGCTGTATTATCTATGTAGAGCATCTCTGTATTTCAATTATCTCTGAAAACACCATAAATCACATGAACCAAGCCGAGATTAGAAAACACACACAGAAGATGGTTCACGAGGCCTGGTGGACGCTCTCCACCTGAGTTGCATGTGCAGTGATTGTGCCAGCTACTGCAAAGAAACCCGCAGTGTGAGGTCTGGAGCAGATCTGAGCTGTGGTCACCACCTACACAGTAAGTCTGACTTTGTGTTTACTTCTCTCCCAACTGTTGCCACCATACTGACATTTAAAATGCATGACTAACCAATCAGTGACATTTCTGAAGGGTAAATCAATCAAATGAAAGGAGGACTTCCGCTGGCTGTGGTCAAATGAAGTACAATTAGCTGATTCACTCGTACGATAACCTCTAAGGCAGGTCAGTGGGACAGAGCGGCAGCAACCTGCGTGAGCTGCAGCAGTGAAAAGCTTTTCATAATACTGAATTTAAAAAAGGGGATTAGGTTAAAAGAGGAGAAGAAAAGATTTGGTTAAAGTAATTGTTGCAAAGTGCAAACCTGGCATAGAGTTTTAGCAGCAATTATTCTGTCAGGGCTTCATAAGTGTTATTGACCAAATCTGCCAGTCACTTACTGCTGGTGTTTTAAGCTCTCTGCACAACAGCATTTGTTTTGATGGAATTGTTCAATTCGGTGGCATTTTAAAAACTCTGCCTTTTAGACTACTTGTCACCGGGACATTTCATTATGATGGAAAGAATTCAATTCACTTCCCAGAATAAAGGGCAGATGTCGACCGTAAAAAATATGGCCATTGCTTACTTATAAACATGATGGCAACGGCGTGACACGGAATATTATTGAGTAGATTTATAGTTGTAAAACACTAATTATATTGTATTTAAAAATATTAATCAAATCTACTTTGATTAACATAAACATTAAAAAAAAAACACAAAAATTCAAAGTTTCAAATTCAGTTTCAAACTAAATTTATTAAATATTTCACAAAAATTAATTTAGGTTATATTTAGATTTTAGATCTATTACAGCTCTAGGTACCATTTAGTTAAATGAACTTAAATAGTTTAGTTTTTGTAGTTGTTTTTGAAGCTAATTTAAATCTATTCAATTATTTTATGTGACATTTTGTTGCCACAATGTATTTCTTTGCACTCTATTCAATAACATCTCTCATTGTTTCAATGCAAAGAATCATTTTAATCATCAAAGTATCATTTTAGTTGAATTTACTTATCAAATATGATTTCAAAAAAAGCAATAAAATCAGCTGGAAATCCAAAATGACTGAAATCAGGGATAGCGTGTTTTCTACTGAAATTGTCTAAAACTTAATTAATAAATTCAATGTGATCAGTTCAACTTAATATATGTTAAAACTACCTTTGGCCTGTTTTATTTTATTAAGTCTCACTTTTTACAGTGAAAACATGTGTATACATGTAGCTGCATACACTACCATTATTTAGTACAATGAATCATCAGTGCTGACACGGACCATTCAAGCACCTCCACTTATGACTAATATATGATAGATGGCAGATTCAGTGTTTTCTACAGTAGGTTTGTTGACAGCGGTATATATATATATATGAGATAAAGACAGAGAGGTGAAGTAACTCATCCAGAGGCAACACCTCACCTTTGTGTTAACAGCCTGCCAAGTAGAATCACTGCCGCAGCGAAAAGTGCACCTCTGAACTGTGTCTATATTGAAGTGTACATAGCCAGTTCAACCTTAGACCCAACACACACACACCCTGCTGTGGATACACTTAAACAATCCACTGAAAAAAACAGGAGAAAAGGAGCACTCCAGAGAAAAATAAAGTTAGGCACAAAGATGGAAATATAAAAAACCTTTATTAACGTGGCTCACGTATTTAAAAAAAAGTCAACTTGTTTCGCCCACGACAGGTCTTCATCCGGGCTACAGGCAAACATACCACAGGTGCAGCATCAGTTATATAATGACCACAGTCAGTCACCAGGGGAATCCAGTACATCAGTCAAATAATATACACATGCATATATACACGGGCGCAACAAGAAACAGCAACAAAAAAAGAGTCTCAAAAAACATCATCTCACAACATCGCCTCAGACACGGTGCAATCCCACTGTGTGACCTGCAGTCCACATAAAGCTAGGGGACTTTTCTCTCAAATAATTAGCATCTGCTGGGGTGGAAAATCAATCAGAACTCTTACTGGAAATTCAAATATCCCATGACAGAAAAAAAAAAATCTAATGGGTATAATAATACTTTTCCACCTAAATTGTTGCCACAACTGGATGATAAATTTACACATGCCTAGAACCAATTTTGCCTAATGTTTCAGAACTAATTTAAATGATGATAAACCATATTAATACTCATGGGCAAGGCTTGAATACCTCAGCCCCTAAGTGCTATTAAAGCTTCAGTGCCCAATTGTTTTTTTTTTGGCATCATTGGGCAAAAATTCCATAATTATCTTTTAGCATATTGTAATTAAAAAAAGACCAATAAGTGGTCTGAGAGGAAACAAGACTTCTGCACCTCTTCTTGACTCTATTTACAAGATGCAGAAAATATACCCTATCACAGAAGGTTTTGCCACGACTCTACTGCTCGACTCCGTGGCTCCATAATATGTTGGCTTCACTTTTCCATAGCGGCATGACACAACATCACATCTTTTGATTTGGACAGAGAGGAGAGAACTGCAGAAGGAAGGTGTGTGTTTTCAAATTCTGTCATTTTTTCCCCTGATTTCAGACTCCTGCAGCTTTAACCTAAGAGTTTAAGCAGAGCAGGTAAAAAACAGGGAATATGTGGAAGGAGAGCCCGTTCTCACCCCCAAGTCGTCACATATTGCCTTGGTGAAGTGCCCTTGGTGTCCATTTTCAACGCCCGGCTTACCCCTATGGCGTACATTTTTGACACACAGGGTACCAGATAGAAGTCAGCGTAAATCCTTAGATGTTGTAAATTCCCGACATGGGCCAGGTGACGACATTAAGTAGCAAAAACCTTAGTAGCAGGTGGTTGAGGCGGTTGTGACAGAACACTTAATTTTGTGGACTTACACGCAGAAGTCCAGGGTTCGTGTTCCATTTCATGCTGTGTTCATTTGTGTATTTTCTCTCCTTGTCTTTCTTAATTTAGCCTTTTCTCTGACTCTTTTACCTAGCACTAACCAAGTTGATTTTATGCCTAAACCTAACCAAACCGAAACCATACCATTGTCCAGACGTCGTTCGTACCTGTGTGTTGAAAAATGACACTGTAACGGTATCCTATATGTCCAGATGCGATGCCCTGATCGAGCCAGCATGTGCAGTTGGGAATGAGAATGTGTGGGAATATGCGGAAGGAAGATAAATAAGGAAAAATAAAAGGATGAAAACACTTTTGTCTCTGTCTCAGCTAAAAGTTGTTGTGACTTTTGACTTTGACTGCAACAGAAACACTGCCTTAAAATACAGTTACGTAATAACTGTGTTTTCATGTGGATCTTATTTTGGTAGAATCCTCGTGCATTACGTTAGATCTGTGAAATGTCACGTCAGTACAAGGGGCTGCGGGAGAAAAAGAATCCCTTCTTATTCCCATAATTTTTTCCTGCATGGGTTACCACAGTCCGACCATCTGCTCACTGGCTCAATATTTCAGTACATCCAGATCAAAAAGTACTATGCGGCACGCTCACTCCACGTCTAAAGAAATTAAACCATCCATCTGACATGGGAACTGCCAACATTCATTTTAGCCAGTTTACTAAAGGTTCAGGCTGAATTGATTGGTTTCAGTCCAGTGTTTTTTTTTTTTTCATCTTCTCATATACTCTATCTCCTTCTCCTACATCTAATGATTTACAGGTTTCATAATTTCCTCATACCTTTAGTGCTTTATTTCTGTTGCTATGAACTCCAAGTGCTACCTTACTCCCTCTCAGGTAGCAGAGCGACTGTCACAGAGCTCAGTGGAAATGGAACAATAGGTGTCTTTATCATAGAGTATCTGGACTTAATGGGAAGAGAAAGAGGGGAAATGATTTCAAGGAGGGATGCGGTAGTCTGTATGAGTGTATTTAATGTCCGTGTGTCTGTATTAGGGTTGGGTGGCTGAAACGAGCCAGGAGATTCAGAGGAGGGGGAGAGACATAATGAATGGCAGGGAGAGGCGGTGAAATGTGGCCGACTCAAGGACACTGCACTGAGGTTATATTTATTGATCACGTTAGCGTGGGGGGGGGGACTTGTGCAGCCCCATGTTGAAGTAGACCGTGGTCTTTTTTTGTTTGTTTTTCATGCGGTCATCTACAGAGGGGCAGTGCTTGTAAATCGGCTTAGTCCAGACTTTGATTGCTCCTGTTGTGAATCTGTACTTGTGATTTGAACAAATATAAATACAGTACAGTATTTTTGATGTGTTATTAAAGTCGTGCTCTTTGCTGAGGACAACGATCATGTTCATCATCCGCCTTAGATCCATGTAAGCGCTGGCTTTTCCGGGATCCTTCCTGTGTCTTGGGATGGGCATGTAGTATATACACAGCAGCTGAAAAGCAAGGCTTTCTTGCACAGCATAGCTCTTTACACCTCATGTGAGTCACCAGTGAACCTTTGAACAGCTGGTGCTGGTGAAGAGAGAGAGAGAGAGAGTCGCAATGACGTGCAGTGGGGAAAATCATTCTCACTGAGATGACAGGAAGAAAACTGTGCCTTAACCTGCTGTCACAACAGCCAAGGACTAAAAACCAAAGCTGCGATGGCACGGCTCCATTTGCTTTGGTGTACTGATTGGATTGCCGGACATCATCTAGTCTGGATATTTATCTGGAATAGAATAGGAAAAAAGCTTCAGATAGCATGACTGGTTGGATTTGGGATATGCTTTCTGCAGATTATTCATTCGCTATTCTAGACTTTTTGATGAAAATATATTTACAGTTTCCATGTGTTACTGGCTTCTACTTCCCCATCCACCCATGTGTCTTTTTTGGTTTCTATCTTCTTTGCTCCTTTGTCGGTGGCTCACACACTCACCGCTGCATTTGTATGAATCTGTAGGATGGTTCTCTCTAAAGAAAAGATGCATATGTTGCTATGTACTGACCTAGCATACTTAGGCAAACTACCTACTTCTCCAGCCTCTTATTCTAAGGTATTTTACGAACTGTCTTGAAAGAAACATGCTGCTGCTTTACATAACTTATGTTGAGGGGCATTTATGCCCCTGGTCTGGCCGATATGCCTCTTTTTTTACTTTCTTTTGCCATCTTTCTTATGTTAGCTTTTACATATTTAGTGTGTTTCATAAGAGAACTTGTATCTCAATGGGGCCATCCTGGATAAATAAAGGATTAAACAAAAATAAAAGTAAAATGAAAATATTTCATTATCTTAATATCAGTATCTTCACACATATATTAAGTCATTTTTTAATTAAACTCTGGTTGTTTCCTTTAGAGTAAAAGAACAAAATAAATGAAGGCTTGCTGTCATGGCAACATATTCTGAATGAAGTAAAAATGTGACCATTACGGTGTCTAAACATCACCAGTAATGTAACTAAGACCCAACACTGTCTGAGAACCAGTCTACTGTTTAAATATCTGCATATAGAGTTAGTTTAATGTAGATTGTTTGGTTTTTTTTGTGTGACTGTAGCTGGGCTGGCTTCGCCCAAATGACATCTAAAGTGGGGTATAACGATAATGAACTTAGAGGGAACATCCTTATTTCCATCTGCAGATATAGACTGGCGCTGGCTGTGTGCATACTGCACTGAACAGTTTGAGTAAAAAGCCTGTGGGAGGTACAGTACAGTGACCTTGAGACACACGAGAGCCCTGTGAAAATAAAGTCATATATAGGTTTGATTCGACTCATAGTGAGTGTGCAGCTATCATGAGCGTATTTATCCTTTCAAAATATCACATTCATTTGTGTAGCATGCACTGTACACATTGCAGGAATATGTGGCTGTGATGCAGGGTGTTAATATTTCTAGTGAGCTCAAACTTGCTGTGGCTCTCCCAGTCTGTCTGGGCATGTGCAGAACTGCACTGCAGTGCTGCACTGTGAAAAGAGAGAAAGACAGAGAGAGGAGTTTTGACAGTAAGGGTGTTCAATCCCTGCAATATTCTTGTTGCCATCCCATGTGATACAGAGCATTTACAGGATAAAAGTCAGCTTATTTGTGTTTCTCCATCCAATGCAGCCCTGCACCACGAAGCATCCATTCATCACGAAAAGGTTAATGTCAATGTCAGAAAGCTAGTATCCACTGAATTGGTTGTCACAGCAGATATTCTTATAGAACAGCTCATCAGTGGTGAAACATTTGTTTCTTTTTCCTTCCAGAATTGCTCTTAGCAAACCAATACAACCCCTAAAACCATCACATGTTAATTAGCATTTGTCTATTCCAGCCCTGCTCCACCTTCCTACGGATCAGCTCAAGCCAGATACATATCCTTAATCAAGAGCAACAAGCAAGACCCCAAATAGATAGCTTTGTTTTTACTGGCTCTTGTTTGTTCCCTACAAGTGAGTAATTTCTGCTCGGATTACTTTTCTTTCATCTCATTTAATTTCAGGTACATTTGTTGTCTGGACGCTGCAGATTCAGACAGTATACAGATAAGGTAAGAGTTTCACTTGATGTGGCATGGATAAGTTAACAAAAAAAAAAGTCAGTCAGGAAACATTCGCATCAATGTGATACTTAAATGTTAAAACAGAACATAAACAGTGAGACCGCTCAATATCTCAGCTCAGCCTAACACTATCAGTCATTTCAAAGTGTGGCAGACAAATAGACCTGCACACAAATAGGGGAAGACAGAAGTGATTAAAGCAATAGTCCCAGGACTCAAGCTCTGCTCATACTTAAACCCAAATCAAGAACACACTTATTTCGACTGAACAATGAAGAACACGATAAAGGATGAAATGCTTTCTGTTGTACTCTAGTGTTTTTTCCTCTGGAAACTGATAACAGGGCAATTTATAACAACATGGAATCACAGATAAATATTTCATATGTCTAAGGCAGGAGATGTTTCCGGATATGATGCAGCTTTGGTACAGAATCAGTCACCGACAGTAACTGGCTGCTTTGGCGGGCAGGATCATTCTCTGTGTCTCAAGTTGCTGAGGTATCAAAACAGGTGGAACATAAATGGCACAGCATGTGCACCTCAGAGTCGTGACGCACCCTGGTATTTCTAAAGGCTGTCATCCATTTTGTGGGCAATGATGACGATAGTGGCAAAAGGGGGGGTGGGAGTGAGATCTCTTGGTTGAAAGGGCCATCATGTGGTCACAAATTGAACTGCAACTTCAGAGACCTGCTGAGCTGCACAAGCCCTGTTATACTGAGGCAAGCAGATGAGTAGAACACTGCTTTCCCGGAGCTTGAAATGGCCATGCTTGAAGAAACCTTTTGTAACAGGCTGAAGGTGTCATTTCCTGCTAAATGCAAAGTCGAACGAGCCCGTTTCCTATTATTGAAAAGAAAGACTGTTATTGTAATAGGAAATATTGTATTAAGTTTCTCCTGAACAGAAATTCTGACTAATGTCAAGTTAAATCACACCTGACTGACCTCACAGATTGAAAGGCTAGCATAGTGTCTGTAAGTGACACCGCAGTCCTCTGGTTTCACTGCGATATCTTTTACAGGCTCCTCAGTGACTCTGCTATCCAACTCCCTATAATGCCGCACTGCATTCCAGAGAAACTGAAGACCTCTGGGGCTGTGCAGCCTCCAATGGACAGCGAGTGAGCCCAGATCAGGCCTAATGGAAGAGGTCTTGCAGAGGTCAAGGTCATAAAGAATGAAAGTATCCTGTGTATGGTTTCTACTTAGCATCAACTCTGACCCGGGAAATGAGCAGCGACATAAGTTTGGCTAAACAACTCTGTTCACCGCTTCTGTCACAAAATGTTATTTTTAATTATGAATGATTAATAATTAATTATTGATTTTGTCATTTTGTCTATTCAAAGGCATTGTTTTAAAGGTTCAGTGTGTAATATTTAGTGATATCTAGTGGTGAAGTTGCAGAATAAACCGCTCTGCCATCACCTTCTGACCTACAGTGGCAGCTAAACTCGTGACAGTTATTACAGTCAGTGTTTGATTATTCTGCTCTGGGCTTTTTAGAATAACTGTAGATCCTGTGTAGATAGAAATGGCTCAGACTAAGGTAACAATCACTCAACAATTCATATTTTCAGGTGATTATACACGAGGCCTAATCAAAACTTAATTGGGAATATTGTAGCCCTCTAGTTCTGTTAGATCCCTCTAAATCCCTGTAAATCCTACACACTGGACCTGTAATTTAAAAGCTGGCAACACAATCACTTATTGCCTATTATGAATGTTACATCTTCTCTGAGTTCAGTTTGTTTGATGTGATGAGTGTGTGAGGTCGTACGTTTTCTTGTAGTACATTCTTAATAAATTCTCAAACCGTGCTTTTATTTTTGTTTGTGACGATTTTGCTGATTTCCTGTCTAGTAGGCTAATGTCTCCTGCAACACACAGAAAAAAACAAAACAATACACAGCGAGTGTGCAGACCTATAGCTCATGCCTGTGTCGTCGTGTGTTCGCATTGTTCATAACCCTATATTGAACAAAAAAAACCTCCTTCTAGTCCTTCATTTTCACAGAGGAGTCATTTTAGAAGGTGGCGTTAGCTGTTGTTCCATTAACAGCCGCGCGGTGGCAGCAAAGATGTAGACATTACCCAGCGCGGTGCACGCGGGCACTTTGAAAAAAAAAAAAAAAGTGCTCGCGTGCACTTGTTAATAAGCTACACGCGCGGATTTAAACAAACAAACAAACAAAAAAAGGGAATTAAAAACGTAAAGTGTGACTGCAGAGCTCAGTGAAGACTAGTGACCCTACACACACGAATTCATTGAGGGGAAAAAAAGCTTTGTTAGGAGCCTCCGGGTGAGTGGGAGGGTCTGCCGCCGCCACGCCACTTTACACGCTGAAGTCGGGTTCAGAGCAGAAGAAGCAGCTAATCATTAACAGGGGAGGTTGTACTGACCAGGACCCGAGTGACTGGACCGATGAGATGATACTACAACACACCAGGAGTCCTCTTCTGCTCACCGTGACCTGCATGTGTTTCACAGGAGGCTTGCTCTGGTCCTACCAAGAAGAGGATGCCACTGACGGGTAATTACAAGACACTCGTGCGACATTAGTGACACGAGGACTTTTTATAGTAGGTAAAAAAAAAAAAAAATGTAAAAAAAAAAAGATGCTTACTTTGGCTCTAAATGCTTCTTTCGCAGTGAAAATTGCTCCGAAAATAACATTTCTACATCGAAATACCCGTGCGTGAAGTCGACAGGAGAAGTTACAACGTGCTACAGGTACAGTGATTCATGTGGTTGGATGAGGTTCAAATTGTGGCATCCACAGTGAAAGGGTTCGTGATTGTGTCAAATTGCAAGGCGTGGGCCCATGAAAGATTGCTTCTTAATAAAAGCCGCTCCTTGTGATATTAAACACATCTTACAAATTCATTATTGGGGCTAAAACCACGGTGCCTTTAACGCAGTGCTCAGTTGTGATCAGAGATGGCACAAGTACACACATACTTTACTCAAGTAGAAGTAGGATACAGACAGTTACAAAAAAAAATCTTCAGTCAAGTGAAAGTGAAACAGTACGGGCTCGGAAAAGTACTGTACTGTAAGTATAAAAGTAAAAAGCAGGCCTTTATCGCATGTCATATGAGTATAATGTGAAGCCATTCTAACTTAAGGTACAAAAAAACAAACAATTAATGAACAGTAACTTCAGCAGCAGAACTTTGACACACTGTGATGCCTTTTCTTCATGGGACAGTTTCCATTTCATGTCTGTTTTGGCAGATACTTGTTGAAATGTAGGGAGCAGAAGGAAAAAGTGTGGCAAAAATAAATACTCAAGGAAAGTACAGATAACTGAAAACTCTATCTGAATACAGTAATGAAGTATTCGTACTTGGTAACTTCTCCCACCTTTGCTTTTGAGATTGTAGAGAGGTGGAAAAGAAAACCAGAAGATACATTTAGGTAGGAAACTGGAAAGAAAACTTCCTGAGAACTATTTATCTTCAATATGTTCCAGACAGTGTTATTTATTATTTCCATTAAATCAGATGTTTACATGACTTTCACCAGTCTGCGTATAAGCTTTGGCTAATCATTACAGGCTAAAAAATTAAAAGTACTTACATAATAATGCAACTAATATGTGTTGAGATGACAGCGATTTTGACAGATGGATTCAAGTGGATTTCCACATAATCATCCTTTCTGAACCAAAGGGATCATAGCAATCTAAATATCCACAAGCCTCCAGAATGGACTGTTATATTCTGACACTGACTTTAATTATGACAGTTCACACACGCACACACACACACACACACACACACACACACACACACACACACGGTGGACACAGCCTTGCCTCGCAGCAAAAAACTCTTTTCAGAGGATTAAGTTGTTACAACCTAATCTGTCTTCACTGCAGCAGGGCACCTCCCAGACGTAATGAAAAAAAAAAGGTTTATATACTGACTTTAAAGAGCTGCTGTCATTAACAACATCCACAGTAGTCGGTGACATCCACTTACTGGAATTCTAAACAGAACCGTTTTTATTTAGTTCATTAAAGTTCAGATAAAAGTTGTACCGTATGATAGAAACTCAAAACCACTGCCCTCTATTCTTTCATTAATATTGCGATTATGTTTTGGACAGCTTGGAACCTAAACATGCAAAAAAAATCCATCATTAACTGCCATAACATCTGCATTTTTTACATTTTTACGGACTCTACTGTCGTCAAAACACTGCACACAGCGTCTGAGATGCATCATCAGACCAGTGAAGCAAAAGAGGAAAGAGTTAAAAGTAAAAGTAGGAGCCAGCTCCTTTTGCAGAATGACTCTTTTCAAAGTTATATTAGAACTGAATGAAACATTTTTGTTTTTATCGCTAAAAAGAGCATTTTAATGTTGCACTTTGTCAGTGTGGACTCATTTTTAGATCATTTAACTACAAGTGTTAAATAAATGTCGTGGAGTAAAAATGTTTCCCTCTAAAATGTAGTAGAGTAGAAGTATAAAGTAGCATAAAATGGCAATACTTTGGCAAAGTACAAGTATGTCAGGTTTGTACTTCGTAGTGTGCTGCAGTAAATATACTGAGTTACATTCCACCACTGGAATTAGGGAAGTGAAATGACTTATCATAGCATTTCTATGTGTTTTACTTTAGGTGTTGTGATCCATTTTGGGTCCTGACCCTTCGTTTGTGGAAGGCAGGACTAATAGGACAGAGCTTCGTGTCTGACAGAGGAATGTAATGCACATCGTAAGCTGAGGCAGCTGTAGTGCAGATCTAGAAATCCTGCGACGTGTTCTAGGAATCATTTTCAAACATTTAGTGATTTACAGGCGTTCTATTTTTGCGTGTCCTATTGTGGGAAAAAAGGTTTGAGAACTAAAAGAAATGCAGAATGTTAAATATTTTAAGAAGTCTTCCAAATGTACCCTTTGTAAGGTTTCATCTCTGCATCACTTGACAAACTGCTGGCTATGGTTCAAGCACACAGTGACATCCTGTTTGATCTTCAAATCTCAAACACACTCTTAACATAATTATGTTGGTTTATGGTTATTGGCTGCAGCCGCAGTTGTTTCCCA
This sequence comes from Coranthus polyacanthus, assembly GCA_037367275.1. NCBI lineage: Eukaryota > Metazoa > Chordata > Actinopteri > Kurtiformes > Apogonidae > Coranthus > Coranthus polyacanthus. Next base: position 525 of record JAPQRN010022403.1, on the reverse strand, counting down.
CAATGTTTATTTAAAGAAGAAAAACTGTTTTAGCCGAGAGCCAAGATAATGTGTTCTGGGTGCATTTCAGTTCACCTGTGTGGTGTGAGCCAATCCCTGCCTATCAGCCCTGCAATGGTCCGTTGAGGAGAAGTTTTATTGCGTTGCCAAAAATTCAGATTGATGATCTGAATTTGATAAGAAGAATTGACATTGTGCGTGTTGTGTTTTTCCCAAAATGCAGTCACATTCTGGGGAAATTGCGCCTTGGCATTACTGACATTACTTCAAAGAAATCACGAGTAAAGCTGGCAGGATTCTTTTTCCAATGGAAAATCGAGTCTTATGGCATTCATTAGCTGCTGTGTAGTGTTAGTGCCTGCATCTCTCTGAATGTTTGGGTGGTGAAATAAACAGTTTTTTAAACACTGTCACAAGGACTATTTGTGTAAAAGCTCTTGCTTGTCGGTGACAATGGAACCCACATTATTCTCTCAGTCCTAATACCTGCTTTTGACAACAAGCTGTATCCCTTCAGATGTTACG
>JAPQRN010022402.1:7259-21660 GCA_037367275.1 Coranthus polyacanthus | reverse complement strand
ACATATTTGCTACACTGTGATTTTTTTTTCTGCACAACACAACACAACACAACACAACACAACACAACACAACACAAGAGTCTCCAAAAGGAAAAGAGCAAAACCTGGGACTGGAGGTGAAGATTACAGGGTCAATGATCCAGTATGCATTCTAAATCACACAAACTTGTTATTGTGGCCTTGGAAAATGACTGAGTGCAGATGCTATTTGAGACAGTCAGAACAAAGTGAATTCTTCACAGACTAGCAGGAACTAAGAACCCCAAGAGACAACAAGTCTGTCTAAAACACAATATGAACAATGACTTGTCCTTGTAAGGAACTGTTTTTCTTTATGGAGACGCATACTCAAATGACAATACCCAGATCCTTTACCTTTGCCTCCAGCTTTTTTAGGAAGTTTATCTGTATTCTTACATTTTATTTCAAAAGGTAATCAAATAGACATATTTGTTACAGACAGTAATACATCCTTGTGTTCTCACGTCTATTAAGAATGAAGCACAATGTGTGAGCCTCACAGCAACGTCCTTGTCGAGAGATAAATGGTGAGTGGACTTCCTTGTACGGCAGGATTTGTTCAGGGATTACGTTATGATATGATACAATACAGAAAGAAATGCAGAGAGCAGAGAAAGACAATGAGACCAGTGTTTCATGCACAACAAGCCCATTTGTAAGAAGGCTTCCAGGATGATTCGTCAGTTCACAAGATATGAATGGTAAACAATAAGCCAATAAGTCACAAGGGCTGGCTTTTGACAAAAAGAGTCAATGTAATGCAATGCTGCTAGAAAAGACTTTAGTGCAAACTATACATGCCTTATCACAGAGAGTGTGAAACCAACTGACAAGGAGAAAAATCACAGCGCCAAATTGTGACATTTACGTCACAATTTCCCTTTGCTTGGCTGTCCCACACCTGCCTGGGTGTGATCTAACAGCGTAAATGATGTCATCTTCAAACCCTGCTTCCTCCTTTTGAGTTCATAACCATGAAAAGAACTGTTGCAAACCTTGTTGACTTCAGCTCAACCTGGCAAAACAGGACCGTCCAGCTACCAAGATTTCTATTGACAGCTAGAAATCCAAGACAGTGCACTCTAGTGAAGTCTACACACAGATAAACAGCATCGAGGGCTGCTCGGATCCATCTCAGCTCCTCTCCGTCACCTTGGTTTGCTGGAGATGTTACCATGGTGACCCGTTAGGGTAAGGGGGGAGGGGGGGTGAGTGCACTTGTTACAGCAGCAGATGCAGGAAAGGGCAACAGGGATTAGTTACCTACCTTTTTACCACCAGACTGAGGGTCTTATGGGAGCCTTTCACCAGGCAGATTGCCTCCTGTCTGTAACCACTCAGGGGAATTTCATTGATGTTGACAAGCTCGTCTCCCACCTGGAGACTTACAGCTGCTGCCTTGCTGCCCTCTTCAACCTAAAATATAAATACAGCAGAAAGAAAATGTACAATTAAATATGCAATTTTAATAAAGAAGACTAAACTATTTATGGACATATTAGCTTTGCTGTGGTAACGAGGTGTCCCACAGGCCCCACCACTGTGTTCAGAGAGATTAAGCAACCTCATTCGACCTCACCTTGGTGCTACTTCAAGTTTGTCAGCACTTTGCCACCTCTGATAAGCAAACCCCTGATATGTACTGCATGACTTATCAAACCGCCTGTTAGCCCTGAAATCTGATAATGGAGAAACATTTAAAGATGGACCACAAGATCACTTATTAGAGGCTCCAAATTGAATGGCTGAGAGTGGAGTGAGTCCTGGAAAAAAAATTATTGCCTTAGACTTATATTGAGCTTCTCTCTAAAAATACTATCGGAGCCAGGGCTTTTTGGAGCAACCCCCAGTGGGAGTCAGCGGTATTACTTTAAGTTACTTCCGCGTTGACTTCATTTTGGAGCCGAGTTCCTTGCTGCTTGCTGTAAAAATACTTCACAAAGCTGCTGCCCAAGCCAGTGGCATGAAACAAACCATATTGTGTTTGTCTGAGGGTAGACATCTGGAATAACATCTGTCAAAGGGAAGTGTCATGAACTGAGTATAGGGGACTGCGAACACCAACTGCTAGTGTTGGTGTAGCTCTAGAGGGTACCCCAGACATGAGAGTTGATACTAAAATGACGCAACATTACTCATTTGTGACAGATATACCACACAAAGGAAAGGTCAAGGCTTTCCTCACACTGACCAAAAGTGTCTGATATAAGAGGTGCAAGGCAGCGAGGCCCACTGTGGAATGAAAAGGCGTGAGAACTTGCTTGGCAGTTGGCACATTAGCACACAAAAGCCAAGCTCTGCAGCTGATTATCAGTTCTCCACTCGAACGCAACCTGTGAGGGGGCTGCATGACTCAACTACAGAGGTATGTGTACATTTACAGACCATTACGTCTTATATAGCCTTTATCCTCAGCAGAGAAAACCAGAGGCCAGATAGCACTAATCATGGCCCCATTTCATTACTCCATAATACCAAATTTAAGGCAGGGTTATGGCCGTACTGACTGAGGAATTTCATGATGACTGGCTACGTTCCTGAGATGGTCCTGATATGGTAGTGTATTTTGTAGAGAAACTCCTTCTACATATTACCAGGGCTACAAAGCAGTCTTTCTTTTACTCAAAATTTCCTTAGAGGAAGCAGTGCTCCATAATAGTTAAGTATGTTAATAAAGTAAATAATGACATCAAATAGTGGCGGTGGATAGGAAAACATGTGGGCAAATAAAGGCAGTATTTAGTCATTATCACTGCAGGAGAGTCATGGAGCTTTTCCAAATATTTCTGACCAGGGCACTCCAATCAGCATGAAACATATCATGTCCTTTGTTTACCATCTTCCTCCAGGCTGTAATCAGTCGAGCTGCAGTCATCCTGCATACACGAGTATCCTTCAAAAATAGCCTCCTGCCTCTCTGAGGGACAAGAAGGGAAGGATGTAGTGGTGAGGAGGGTAAGGAATGTGTCTTTTCTGCTGACAGATGTCCTGTGTGTGCAGCATGCTGACAGGGCACTGAACAGAGACCTCATGTAAAGTTTAAGCACTGTCTGTGCCCATTATTGTGAATGCTCCAACACTTTAACCAGGTCAGCAGCAAACACATAAACAAACTCACTCAAATCTGACCTTTGCACAGTTTGTATTTTTTGTGTACAAGCTTCTGTCTCTGTGAGAGACTGTGAGGTGTTTTAAAGCATATATGCCTTCACTATATTTTCTAGTAAAATGCAACAGTCATGTAAGCAAGAGCACATCTGTAATATGATAAGCCATGATTGTGTTAGTAATATCAGTGGAGTTTAGCATCCACAGGTCTCCAGGCTCCATTCGGAAAAAATACAGTGTTTAAGTCCAAATTGGTCTTTGCCCAGGCACTGAAGAATCACAATTAAAACTAGAATATTTAACATGGGGCGGCACAGTGGTGCAGTGGTTAGCATTGTTGCCTCACAGCAAGGAGGTCCTGGATTCGAAACCAACACCGGCCGGCTGGGGCCTCTCTGTGTGGTTTGCATGTTCTCCTCGTGTCTGCGTGGGTTCTCTCCGGGTACACTGGCTTCCTCCCACAGTCCAAAAACATGGACCATAACAGGTTAAACAGGTTAATTGGTCACTCTAAATTGCCCGCAGGTGTAAATGTGAGAGTGAATGGTTGTTTGTCCTATATGTCAGCCCTGTGATGAACTGGCGACATGTCCAGGGTGTACCCCACCTTCGCCCGATGTCAGCTGGGATCGGCTCCAGCCCCCCCGCGACCCTCCAGAGGATTAAGGATTATTAAATGAATGAATTAATGTATTTAACACTTCTGCATTAAAATGTTAAAAAACAACAAGGTCTATGTTTGTGACGTTTGTGCTTGCATTATATCAACAATTTCCAACAATGTTCAAATTCCTAGAAATACATACATTTCTTCAATGTAATGGCCTGCTTAAATTGTTCACCTCTCAATGGTGGCCTGTCATCTGCCCTTTACTAATGTTATAGCTATTTCACTACAATAAAGTGACATAACATGAATATACGTCACTAAACATAATGTGAATAAAACTTAAATACATTACCTCTTTTGTAACATGATTTCTGCTTAAGCCACATCAGATAAGAGTTTCATCAGTAATGGTAGTCCCATGATCCCACACTCCTTCATGACATCATCTAGTACAATGTCTTTTATAAAACAATTTTTGGATCCTGTGACTGCCATTAATAACACATATGATGTTTGTCCATTTAAAAAGATAATTTTAGAAGTCAAGAAAGTCCCAATTTGTCATAAAGACAGTAAAGTACTAATTAGTTTTGTGTGAAACAGCTTAGTGGACATCTCTCGTCTCGTGTAATTGATGGTAGATGCAGGATCAAAAAATTATTTGTCTCTTGCCATTTACTTACATATTTTTCTGAAGTAAGGTCTCACAGGGCACACCCAGAAGGGGCACGATTTTGCGTCTCTCTTGATTCAGAGACCCCCAGCAGTGGAAACTACAAACTGTGCATTTCAATTAGAACTGATATATACACACAAACATAACATGCATTCTTCAGCTATGAGATTCACAATGCTAGAAAAACTTTGATTCGATGCTTGGTAAAGTTGACCTTTGTTGCAATTCGTCCACCTCTCTTTCTACTCTTGATTCATGCGGACTCTCTTTCTCACCATGGTTAGTCAGTCTGAGTAATTATAGCCTGATAATAACAACAAAATAAAGCTTTTCCAAAGTAGACTTTTTCCATCCTGTCTTTTTCTTTGCTCCTTCCACCCCTGGACTGAACTACATGGATCATTTCTAGCTGATGTGAACACAACTCCCACAGACCATTGGAGTTGATGTCTGGAAAGTGCTATAATAGCCCTTATGATGTCATTAGGGTTAGATTTTAATGTGATTTAACCTCCAGATTTTTAACAGAACATTTGAACAACAAGTTTGTGGCACTGACTCAGAAGAATGCGGACATGTAGGAGCCAGGAAGGGTCTAATGAAAGATGGTGCCTCAATTTCCTGTCTCTTGTGAATCCCCAAACTTTACCAAAGTCAAAACCTCTTAAAGATAGAACATTGCTCATTTTTGTATATTTAATAGTCAGTTTTTGAATAGTTGCTGGTCTTTGGACAACATTTAGTAGCTAATTAGCATGGCTTTGTTAAGTCAAAAGTTAGATGGAATAACAAGAAACCCAAAAATGGTCTTTTAAGTTAAATCAATAATACTTCCAGCATTCTCCACCACTACTTTAAAACAAATGTTGACTCTGATCTCATCTTGCTCCTATGAGGTTTTATAATCCTCGGACAATCAACTCTGGCGAGCAAAGCTGTCACAAAAGAATCAATAATTGGTAACACGTGTTTACCTGCAGGTGATTTATCACAGCGTCTTAAGAACAGTGTATCCCATACTAGGTTTCTTTGCAGCCAACAGTATTTTCTTCCATATAAAATGTGATCCTGGCAAAGGAAACATAAGCATGAGGTGCATACCCAGCTGTGTCGTGTAAGAGTGGATTATTTAAGTTTATTGAGACTAAGGTCTTTAAGTCCATGAAGACCTTGAGCATAACCTGCACTATGACTGGAATGTTAAGAATTTTAATTAGATCCAGGATACTTTTTAACCAATCCTCTCATCAAACATTAGGCCTGCTTTATTATGTTTCATTTCAGCGATTCTGAGAAAATGCAAACAGCCAAAATAAACACAGCTTCAACAGTATGTGCTCCTCAGGTTACTTTAAATACAGCGTCCCTACCAAGACTGAACGGTATGATCACTACTCACTAGTGAGCGTGTCGTCAGCAGTAGCTGAAACAGGTAGATGTGAAATCTTTACATGGGCCATAAAAAGTGAGACTGACTTTAACAAATAAGTATGTTAAAGTCAGATTTTTTCTAGTATTTTCATAAGAAGAACAGAATGGAGAGTGTTATACCCAAAGGGCTGTTTTTTCATAGACTGTCGGATTTACAAGTAATATAATCAGTTTTAGCTTTTGGCTTTGTAGTGATTTAAAAACAGCTCTTTTACAAAAATGGGACATATTCTACATGCATGGGTGCAAGAGCAACCTACATTATGTTAAACTGAAATTACCCTCTGAAACAAACATCACAGTGGATAATGAGCACAATGCTTCAAACACTGTACAAAGACTAACTACATCTGCAGTACATCCACATAGTCTATTTGTAATCTCCAACAAACGATGAAAACTTTCAAATTGGCCTGCAGACATAACGTAGGCTACACAGTGGTTTTCTGAAGAAAAATTGTAGATTTACTTTGCATCTTTATCTAGTTAGCACAGATAATCCTTCAAAATACCTTTGTTAATCAATGTCTGTAATACGCAGGCTGCTCCCAAAGAGCACAACTCACTAATCCTGACTTCATTTATCCCATCATGCCATTCCAAAAGGCTTCAGGCTGTCACAGATAATTCATTACATTTAGAAAATCAAACAAAGCTCCGACATTCCTCCCCTGCTCCTGGTACCACAAGCTACCTTTCCAACAGAAATCTAACCGAGCAAAAAGATATGTGAAACAAATGTCCAGGTGGGATCTCGTAACACACAGCACAGCCAAAGTGAGGAGAGTATTAAGGCATTTCGAGTCAGCCCGACAAATGTGTTAAGTCCAGCCCATAACAAATTTGCTTCATAAGATTACGGCAGAAAATGACTTTAGTACCCGTACAACTATTAAAGAATAATTCAAAGGTGCTGACAAGAAAAAGGAAAAGTGAAAAGGTTAATGTTTAAGGTCTCATGGAAAGTTCTCAGAAATTAACAACTCACCATCTGATGGTTATGGGTCCACTTTCTTTAATCCTTGATGGAGTTCAGTGAGAAAACATTAACAGCGCTATCACCAATACCAAACCAAAGAACCTCAGTTGTGGAGAATGTTGGAGTAAGGCAATGTCTCTCTCAATTCAGCAATGTGACCTTGCCATTTAATCTTCCAGCTTAAAGACTTAAAATGGCCACAATTCTAGTCATTTGTCTCACATGCTCATGAAACTAATACTGGTGTAAAGGTGGTGATAACTGTATCACTCTAAACCCATATGGTCTACACGCTCATGAGTTTCACCCCTCCGAGTCGGACTTTGTACCCTTTTGGGTCAATACAGAAATGACGGATGAAAAATCAAGCAGGCACACACAGCTCCCAACAAACAGGTGCTGGTTTTTTTACCACGTCAAATTAACCAGCAAGGTCTTTTGTAGTAAATCATTACACAGTCAACAGAGAAGTGAGGTTATAGTGTGATTTCAGAGCTGATTTGGCTGCAGTGTGTTTAGGTACTCTACCTTCTTAAAGCAAAGTGCAGTTTGTGTCACCCATTTAACAAGGTTATGGCATTTTAAGAATTCTGAGCTTCTGGGAAACTGATACAAAATACTGACTTTTACAACATATTCAACCAGAGGTGCTACACTGTGTCTAATGAACATGTCTTTGAAATGTGCTCTCACTGCACAGTTAACACTCTCTGGACCAATCGACTGTAGATAGTAGCTGCATATTGAAAACTAACATACAAACTTCAAGCCCCTTGTGTTTAGTTAGAATGTGAGCTGGGCTGGGCCAAAGAGCGAAGCTTAACCACAGTATTGTGGTTGAACAGAGAAGCACATCTGTAGACTAATTGCCATAACGTGTTCCATTGAACACCACAAAAAAAACCCTTCCTCTCTACTGCCATCAAACTCTATAACTCCTCCCTTTATCACTGCCCACACAGTAAAAATGACCTTTCAGATTTCCAATAATACTATGTTTACAACTACAAACTTGCTTTTTTAACGATCGTATAACATCTGTAATATGGTTATAGTATTAGATTATTCAAGCGTTCTTGTCTATTGGTGTATTTACAGTAAATGCAATTTTCTTCAAGATCAATAAAATTTTTCCAAGTCTGCTGAACTTTTCCAGCCATCATCACCTAATTAATCTGTACAACATCATGAAGTTGTAAAAACTTACTTGAAATCATAGATTTGTGTTGCGTGAGAGGATGTGAAAGATTTTCACTTTAGGAGAGGAGGAAAAACACATGTGACTGCAAAATAGGATTATCATTTTCAAGTCACACAAATCACCACATCTTGTCAGTGGAACTGTTATTTACCGACAAGCAAACAGATAAATGATGTTTCAGAGATGAAAAGAGGCTTCTGGATTATTTACCTTGGTTATGAGCAGAGGTTCACGATGTTCCACTCCCCCTCTGAGTGTAAATCCCCATGGTGCACCTCCTGTAAGAAAAACATCCACCAGCTTCCAGCCTTCGCCATCTCTGGTCCTCTGTTCCAGATCTCCTGATTTCGGCGTCACACGCCAAACGCTTTCTGCTTCTGGATAATGTGGATTATTTCTATATCCCTCAGCATCCATGGTACTGATAAAAAAGTAAAACAACTCCAGTCAACACTTATAAACGCTCACATTTCTTAATACTGCTGGATAATGTTTTCCAAATGAGACTAGTTTTGGGTCTGCGCTGTTGACTGTATATCTGGAAAGGAGGCTTTGAAAGCAGGCATGTACAGTTTCAGTGTAACTCTGCTGACAACCAGCTACAACACCCTTTGAAATACCTGAACAGGGTCAAATATCACTGTTTTACTGTGATTATGATTTATTCAGGTTTATCTTGGCAGGACTTGCAAGAATCTAGAAGAGCTATTTTTGTGGTTTTGGAACCTGTATTACAGTCAAACTGAACTGCTGCATAATGATCAACCTGATGATGAATTTGATGCATGAAATATGATTCTTCCCAACAAAAGCTTTATATGATAAAATAAACACAAATTATATGCAAATGAACACTCAAATTGGCTAAACATGGACTTAAAGCATTCCAACTATATTGATCAACAATAATTAAAAATATTTTATTTTACTATTATAAATTGACGTTTTTGACAACTATCTAAAAATGTATATAGAATGTCATTGCACGGAAGTAACTTAAATATAAATGATAACTAAGCTTTAGGAAGGAGTTAGAAGTTTAGAAGAGTTACTTTTTGGGGGGTGGATTTATATAGAATTAAATTAATTAATTTTCCTCTCAGGAAAGAAATCTGGCTATTCAGCAATATATCAAGTAAACAAATAAACAGGAGGATATGAAGTCTGAACTTTTAATATCGAGTATACAAGTAGCTTTCTGACTTTTGTGGTCATAATGGCTGGACTCTTAGCATCCCACACGATGTGCTCGTAATTTGACAATTACCTCTGAAGAAACAAAATGACTGTGTTTAATCTAGTTACTGTGCTTTTCTTAAGAACTGTTGTCCTATGTTTGTACACAGAATAATGCGTCGTTGTGCCACTCATTAAGAAAATTTGTAACATAGCGCAAACACCTGTTGTTGTACTCGGGACAAGCTGACTTAAACTTAATGCTCTTATGAGTGAGAGAATTAAACACACTAACAATGTCGAGCACCACAATGGAAACCATCTTAGCTTGTATCAAATAAGTAGAACTGAGCCGAGTCGAGCAGATCAGCTCTGTCTATCTATGAAATAGGTAGCTTAACCGAGTCTCCGAATGAAACACGCACTTTGTATTGAAATTAACCTTTTACTGAGCGGGTTCGAACTGAAATTGTATCAAACTCAATTAAATTACTCACAAAACTCATAGCTAAACAGCCATTCTTACCTGGGAATTCAACTGAAGAAGCCGGTGAACACGATCCTTTCATCGGACTGGCACGGCAGGATCTCCCAGGTTTACGTTACACACACTTCATCTTTTTTTAACTGTTTAAATTTTCAAACAACCCTCTTTGTAATTGTTCGCCAGCTCTGCGAGGACTTTTCGTGTAATAGTCGGAAAGTTTAACTGTTAAATTAAACGCGGCAGTTCAGTCCGTATCTACTTAAATGATACGAACCAACAACGACACACCGCAACACTCAAGAGAGTTTAAATTAGCTAAGCTAACCTAGCTCCATCCATAGACAACAGGGATAACTGGACCAAAATACAGCGCGAGTGTGCCATCTACTGTTAGCTCGCAAATAAAGTAACTCGTTATCTCTAACAAGCTACAACGTGTTGTGCTGTTGCTTAGAGGCATAAACATATTCAGTCCACAGAAGTGAGACTTTGACTATACTTTCAGTGGGGTTAGACATACGTAACTGCACTTAAAATATTAAAATCCTAGTTCGCCATCCAAGTATTTAGCTAGGCTACTTGTGTAACGTAAAGACTAATGATTTCGAGTCGAGCGCTTACGTTTCCATGACAACCCGTTAATGTAAGGATGCATGGAAGGATCAAACCTAACCAGTTCGCGGAAGTGGGCGACTTTTTAAACGTCACCAGAGTTTTGAGGTATTGTGGTTGTACTTGACTGAAATAACAAAAACTTTGACGTCTGTAACGAAGTTGCAACTTTACTTAAACTTTATAGGCAAAACATCTGAAGTATGTTTAAGAACTGGGGGACTTGGCTCGGAATAGAGAACGAAAATGACCAAGTTAAACAAGAAAGCGAGTCTGCTGTTAATGTTAATGGCGACAAGAATCCAGAGGTAAACAAACCAGCTGGTGTTGCTGAGAGTGAGCAGATCGGCGAGACAGATGATCAACAACCTCAACTTATCCAGAAAGCAAAGGGCTTCAGTGGTGAGTCAGACAACGGTGATAAAATAAATGAGCAGTTGTCATTGGTAGGTTGTCGAAATCACTTGTCATGTTGGTAAATTACATTTTACATTTATTGGCAGGTTACATTTCTAATTTTGCCAGCAGTGCCTCGAAGAAATTGTCTGAGTCTGTTGTTGAAACGGCACAAACTTTAAAGAAAAGTGTGGAGGAGGGGAAGATTAATGGGATAATTGATAAGGTAAGTAAAGCCCCCCCCCCCTCCTGTTTTACGTCGTTATTCTTAATGAGTATATGGATTATTTGACGAAATATTCTCTCCCCTTAGACAATTTTGGGTGATTTCCAGAAAGAACAAGAGAAGTTTGTTCAGGAGAAAAAAGCCAAAACGTTTGGTGAGTAAGCGTCCTTATTTGGACAGGCTGAATATCTGAATATCTTATCATTCAATAATGCTCAATTTCCAACAAAGCCTGCATGGTACTGTATCTAAGCACATTATATTGCAACGTAGTAACTGCTGGCTGGTTTTCATTGTTCTCAGGTTCAGTTGTGCCACCTTGGGTTGGTTATAATGAAGAGGACACCATACAACAACAAATTTTAGCCCTCTCAGCTGTCAGTTATTCCATTTCATATCAGCAGCTGCTTCTAATAATCCAATTCTCCATCAATATAACAATGCCATAAATTATTGTTTGTTTACAGGATCAGAGAAATTTTTTGCGAGACCCTCCTGCTGGGGTGCAGTTTCACTTTGACTTTGAGCAAATGTATCCTGTCGCCATGGTGATGCTAGAGGAAGATGAGCTTCTCAAGAAAATGCGCTTCCATCTGGTCCCAAAACAGTGAGAATGTTTAGACGCTGAAATATTACTCTGTCCTGTGCTTTTATCACATGCATAAGAACGAGTTTATTAAAAACAAAAAGTGTTTCAGGCGGTTGGTCAGTGGTTGTTGATATGTAGCCAATATACAGCAATTTGGCACATCGCAGCCGGAAAAGTAAAGTGTTAATAATAGAACAAATGAGGGCTGAATTCTTAATATCCACTTCTACTGTACACGCATATTGCCTTTTTTGTCAACTCAAATGGCTGCTATTAAAAGGCCCATCATTCCACCATGAAGATAACGGTCTCCTCCTCTGTCCCGTTCTTTTTAGGGTGAAAGAGGAAGTCTTCTGGAAGAATTACTTCTACCGTGTGTCCTTGATAAAACAGTCAGCTCAGCTCACAGCCCTGGCAGCACAACAGGCTGCTGAGTGGAAGGACAAGGAGAAGACTGGCTCCAGTCCTGAGGCTGTTCATCAAAAAGGTATAATGTCTGCAGTGTAAATCTAGTTCTTATCAGTCAAAAAATAAAGATAATTTCTTAGAATTCATATCATAAATAGTGATATACCTGAATATTATTGAGACGAGGCTGTGGTTTTGCCAGATAATAATCAAAAGTTAGTGAACAATGTCATTTTTCATTTTTTAAACAGTGCTTTCACAGAAATTGTTTAACATTTATCTGACCAGTTTAAAAGCAGCGGTAGATGGACAACATGTTATGGATTAGTCTGCACTATTAATGTTACCTATTTTCTTTTGTAATAAAAATGTTTTAGATGTTGTTAAACGGAAAACTCCCCCCGCCATTAGCAGTTCCAAACCAAAGTCCAGTGAGGTAAAGCACCTGTGTCTTTTATTTATTCTAACATAAAGGATACACATAAATGTAGAGTTCCAGGTTTTTATCTTGAACAGAACAATTTAGTTACAGACCTGTGTGTTTCTGTTATTAAAGGATGAAGAGGAGATCTCCACCAGTCCACCTGTCTCTGAATTTGTGAGTGACGCTTTTGACTCATGCAAGATAAATGAGGACGACCTACGCAAAGAAATGGAACAACTTGTTCTAGACAAGAGGGAACATGCAGACACGCAGCCGGGTAGGTTTTTGTCTTTTGTTGAACTAGGTTCTCATGTAATCAGTCCAGATGGTCATCAAAGGTGAATGAGTGACTTGACGTTGGGTTTTTCAGCGGAGTCTGCAGACTGGGAGAGGGAGCTGCAGGAGGAGCTTCAGGAGTACGATGTGTTGGCGGATAACGATAACCACGATGATGGCTGGGACAAGGAGATTGAGGAGATGCTAATGGAGGACAGTTAAGAGTTTTCTGTTTGAAGGACACCAGCCAACAGCTGTTCCACTCCCAGTGGAATACTCCCACGGTATTTAGCAGAATTCTAGAAAACCTCATGACTGATAAAGCATATTTTGGGACAAAGTTCATCCTCTAACTGAGCCAGATCGTGTTATAAACTGAAACAAATCCTTGTTGGTTTCTTATAATGTGTAGTAGCCTCTCAATATCACTTTTTAGTGCATTACTGTAAATAATACACAGTGTACTTATCATAATACTTATAATATGAAATGGACCAAAGGACTTTGGGGCATGTTTATTTGACCAAAATGATCAAATGGATTACTGAACATATTTTTTGTGATGGAAAGCATTGTCTCCATATGCACACACACTATGGCCTACTGATAATGTACTTTGAAGACATGCCAGTCCAAACATGCTCCACTTCTTCCTGTTTACATCAGAACCCGACTCAATATCCATTGTTCTTTGTGTCTATACTTATGTGCGGTGCAGGCTGCATTGTATTGTTACATTTGATTAAACTTGGACTTTTTACTGCCTAAAGTGTAGTGTTTCTTTCCCCTGTGTAGCTACATTGGATATCAGAGAAAAAACAAAGCATCAAAGTATCTTTTTTTTCATTTTAGCCTTTACTTTCTGAAATCCTTTGACACAGTTTGCCCGGCTTTGTCGACACCTTTCAGACATATTTGCTCTTTTCCATCTCTTCAAACTTGGCAGCCCATTTCCTGTGTGCCTGGTGCAGAATCAGGGGAAACAAGCTGTTTCTGACAGTACAGCCTCTCTGCCTATGGAGTACTTTTTATTGCTGGACTTAACAGGAAAACATTCTTCCTTCTTTGTAACAGAAAACTACACAATTCAATCCATGGGTTGCAGTGTACTCATGCTGCAGATGCTGTACTGATATGTACCCACATAAAGCACAGTATAGAATTATTAAAGCGGTCTGAAATACATACAGAATAAAGTATACATGTAAATGCTCATTTAAAGTTGTACAAAAGTGTCAAACAAATAACTGCAAACAGTTGCAAAGTGGGGAGAAAAAAAAGTATTCAACAAAGTGACTGAAATGATTTAAAACATAAAAAATGTTAATACTCTGCTACAGTGTATGACACCTATTTTATTCACGATAGCTTCCGATAGCTCTTTTCAGACTCACAGTAGTATATAGGTAGTTAACATGCTCTACTGTTTTCTTATCACCACCAGGTTTGTGGAGTACAGTGAAACGGGTGTGCCATTGAAAAGCCAAAAGCTCAAGCCAAGATGTTTGGATTTTACGTGTCATGCTGGTCAGAGGTGTGTTTGTTTGTTACAGAATGCTGTTTACCACAGAGTACAGATGAAGAAAGACAAAATGTCTGTAAATGCCCCAATTATGTCAAGCTCCCAAAAAGAAAAATCACAGAATCAAACCTCTTTGAAGATGCTGCTCTGTAAAACAACACTGTGCACTGTATTGTTAAAGATGGCTCAAATAAATATTTAAAGGTTCAATTTGTAGGATTGTGTGCTTAGGTGAAGTTTGTGTCTGAGTCTGTGTTGT
>JAPQRN010022401.1:0-21664 GCA_037367275.1 Coranthus polyacanthus | reverse complement strand
TCTATGCCCTCCGCCTGCCTCAGCACCATGGGGAGCAGAGCATTCAGCCGCTCTGCTCCCCAACTCTGGAATTCTCTACCACCAGACATCCGTAACATTGACTCTTTACCTCAGTTCAAATCTAGACTCAAAAGTCATCTGTTTCAATCTGCATATTCACTGTAATTTCACTGTTTCTCTTCTTTCTGTGTTACTTTGTTCGTGGTTTTATTTATTTGTTCTGTGTTTTTTCCCTGTAAAGTGTCCTTGAGTGTTCAGAAAGGACAAATTATTATTATTATTATTATTATAACCACGATCACTATAAATGGTTGTATTAGGCTTTTTCTGAAAGGAACATCTAGTTTGTGTTTAACATGTGGCTGAAACACAACCTAAACTAAATCAGTTTAAACATGGCTCAAATATATCCCTAACCCTACCCCTAAAGCCCCTTTCTATGTCACCAATGAGAATAAAGGTATTACTCACATTTTATCTTCAAGAACAAACTTTAACAACTTAATTATAATATATGCATTTCACTGAGACGTCTCTGTAGGCGAATAGAAACACTGAACTACCCTTTCAGTGTGCCCGCGAGACACACCTGAGAATCATACACAGAGTAGATCAAAGATTTAAGATTGTAGGCTGGAGTGCACTCCTGGTGAGGATGTCTTTTCATTTGATTTCTGTTAAAATTTCAGGGATTCATTTCCATTTGGCAAATACAGAATTTCTGAAATACACCCAAGGCGCTGCCTCTTTTCAGTAATGACAAGTGAAAGTGAAGGTCTGGTAGAGCATGTACTTTAGAGTAAAGGTGGAATATTGGTATTTTAGACAATAGTAGAAATGCTGTATCCATATGTAATATAAAGTGTCTGTCAGCATCTATCTTTGATCTTGTTAAGAACATATGGGCACAATGTCCACCCTAAGGCCTTATTACTAAACCCACATTGTCGTCACATGGTAAGTGATTGAGTGCAAGAGGCTGCAAGGGATCGAAATAGTATAAATGGGTCCGAACGATGTTACCTTGGCAATACCAAAAACACATTTCATACTATTGTGGCTTTTTACTATCTTCATGGCCAAGGCAATGAGTTAACTTTTAACAACTAAAAGACACAGCCACAAATATTTGAGCCATGTCATTCAGAACTGGACTTAACTGCATTACTTTTGTCTGCGGGTTACAGCATAACAACAAACCAATTACCATTTAACTATGTACTCTACTTATCTAAAGGTAGAAGCTCAAAACTAGTGAGTAAAAATGACAAAGTCATGGAGGGAATGAAATTGGACAGACACAACACTTCGCTTCTGAAATGTTTCTGTTGTGGCCTGATACCGTTCAGAACTAAACACATACAGCTGCTCCTGGTGGAATCCAGGGGTCAACACTTCCTGATGTGAACCTCCTCCACACTCCTGTTTCACAGAGTGAACAATCCATTTCATTTACAATACAGCATCATTATGTAAAAATGGAAATTAATGGTTGATGAATAAACAAGGTGTGTAATAAAATGTGTGTTTTTAAAACATCCTTGTTGATCTGAATTAGTTGTCTTAAATTTAAAGTGAAACAAAGTTAATCATTTTTGGTAATTGTGATTGTAGTTGTGACATAATTCAGAGATTAAAATAAAGATAAATGATGTAGGCAGACAGAGTATATGGAATACATTTTTTGGGCATTTTACTTGTACATAAATTATGCTGGCGAATGCATCAAAGATATCAAAATGAAGACTAAGGATGTGTTAAATCAGCATGCATTATATATGTGCTCAATTATTGTTCCATACCTCACCTACTGTCTACAAGTCTGGGGAAATGCATATAAAACCCTTATATTACATAAAAGAGCCATAAAAATGATCACTAAATCAGATCATAAAGAACCACCAAATGCCCTGTTTATAAAACTACACACATTCTAATTTTATAATTTAGTTGATCACAGCATTGGACAACTAACAGTGCATACAAATTCTTTAACAAGTAGATGTTCTAATTATATTTGTTAAAAGAGTGAACAAATACGAACTTAAAGGAATATTTAAGTTTAAAATATTAAGAGTGAGGACGAAAGTAAAGACATTTCAATACAAGGACTAAATTTATGGAACAATCTTGAGGACAATGAGGTATGCATTTAAGAATGCTAAAGAGTAGGATGAAAGAAAATTCTAAGACATTCTTTTGACTTAGAATTTTCTTTCATCCTACTCTTTAGCATTCTTTTGACTTCCTGTTAAAACCTGTAGGCTATGATATTGTGTGAAACTGTCCATGTGCAATAAATGTCTGTTCTTATACATTCCAGTATGTGGTTTGTTTTTGGTATTTTCCTTTTTATTTATTTTAAGATTTTTAAGTAAAAAATTATGGATATAGTGTTTCATTGTCAACATTTGCATATCAGCTCAACCAATGTGTTTACCATTTTTAACACTTTGGGGTTTCACCTGGCAAGTCTGTGTTTGACGTCACAGTGCAATGAACTGTGGGTAATTCCCTCAGGCAAAGTCTGCAGAAATGTCTGCGAGAGAGCCCTCATGCACTTGACGATTTGATCAGTGAGTCTGTGAGTTTGGAGACTGGGCCATAGGCTAAGAAGATGTCTCAGTGTGACGCCCTGACCAAGCATCAGTATGTAACGAGTCGGGAGTGAGAATGTTTGGTAAGTTCCATCATCGTAATGCGAAGGATGAGAACTACCCGAGTTTTTTTATGACACTTTTTTACCGTGGCCACTGAAAATTCTGGATTGGATCGACCGTCAGTAACGGGACAGTGTGACCATCCTGTCCTGTTCAGCTTAGACACACATGACGTGGGTTCATTTGTCTGTATGTGAGCTGGTTGGTAGTTGGTTTTGGTTATCAGTGCTCCTCTGAGACCTGGGTCTGGCGCTCCCATGTTAAGACACCTCCTCCTTCTTTTCTTCACACGTTCTTCTGAGATCTTTCCTTTGTTTGTCAAGGACATTACAACATTCACACACCGCAACCATCCATGCACACCCTGATTTCACTGACACTCACATCCCATGTGATCTTTCATTATGCTTACATCTTCAGTTAGATAATGACAACAGGTTAAATGAACATCTGTGACTGAAATGATGGGAATGGACACTATGGTCACCTCCAGTCATAATCTTCTTTCCATATTTATGCAAACTTAGTTACTGTACAGATTATATTTTTGGGTTATTTCAATGGTTAAGTTTTTCCAGAATTTATGTTGCTTATTGAGTAATATTATTGTAGGAATTGGTAGAATCGGTTTCATTATATAATTCCTTATTTCATCGCCAGTTACAGCAGTTTATTATTTTTATTTATTATATTAGGGCTCATATCTGTAAGAGAAATGGTGACATATGATATGATATAATGAAAACTTTAAGTTTAAAGTTAAAGTATCTTATTTGTAACACAAAAACAGCAAACTGTTTGTTAACAGTGTAACCTTTGTCATTGTACACATTAGATTTTTGGGTTAGAATTATAAAGTTTATCAAATTACTGCATGATGCTAATTAAGTTATGTAATATTTTAGGCTTTAGACATTTTAGATGATTATTATACCACTGGGTATCTTATTGTCAGTTACAGCACATTGTTATTTTCTATATACATTACATGTATAAGTATGACATTTAAATAGTTTATTTACAGCCCTTCTGTCTGTGAATAACGTGTCCTGCTGAGGTAAAGATCTGCTGTTACTGTCCGGCTATGTTGGTGTTTAATAAAGAAGATAAACTGTAGCGCTGATCACACACAGCCCAGAGAGACCGGACAATGATGCCAACCAAAAATGCAGTTACAGTAGTTAATATCAGAAGCATCTGAGCCTGTTCATATGTATTTCACTGCCTCTACAAACTGCACTGGGTGATGCTTGAGGTGGTGAAATGGATTAGTTGCACTGATACCTTAGGTTGTGATGTTTTCATGGTATAATTTGCACAACACTGTGCTAAGATGAGTTTCGCCTCCAGAAAATGAACCAGTTCCACAAAGCTGATCCATGTGAGTTCTTTAGGAATTAAATCTGTGCAGTGTCCATGTGTGCACATACACCAATTAGCAAGAGAGAAAAGAGAATGCACTGTACAGTGTTCTTTCATGTTATACTGTGGTTAGTTTAAAGTGCAAGTAGATGCAAAGAAATATTACAAATATTCAATAAGCGGTCATTTCTTTTATCTTATACAACACAGTATCTTGTATAAATTTGTATTATCGATATCCTGCTCAGCCCTATATTATATGTATATGTGTAACATTGAAGTAGTTTAATTACAGCCCTTTTATCTGAGAGTAACTTTGGTCCAAAACCTTCCATTGTTTATGATGAACAGATATAAACAGCTGGTAATTTGGGTGACATTTTTTGTACATACATACAAAATATATACATATACATAAAAGAAAAAACAACCCTCACATACAAATATGTAGAAGTGCAATCTTATATAAATAAAATGGTCTTTTATAGAAAATGTATGACTTGATTTCACCAGCCTGTGTATCCATAGCTAACTGTGATATTTAGACCCAGGTGTGTATAGACATAGACTATTATGTATAATATTTGCACCTGCTTTCTATGTTAGGGTTAAGGTTAACCCTAACCTAACCTAACCCTAACCTTAACCCTAGTAGTATTGGTGCCTAAACCAAACCACGCAGTGTTGGTGCCTCAACCTAAGCAAGTAAAAAAAAAAAAACTCCCATACATGGGAAGTAAACCCCAGTAATTCCATACATTAGTTTAATGATGGATCTATTCACCCACAGCACCACAGAGGCAATAGAGAGGCAACCATTTAACATGAAACAGTCTTTTATGTATGTGACTAATAATGATGCCTATTGTAATTTTAATTTAGTAATTCATCATTTTATGAATAATATATATAATTATGATGGTGATCATCAGGTTATTGTGGTTCCCCCTCTGGCACTTGGTGTCCTACACACAGTGCGTGATGCGTGAAGTGGTGGTGGCGGTGTTGGATGTAAGTGTGACAGTCTCAGAGTCTCTGAGAAACATGCGCTTCTAAGAGTATTGAGTGAAGTTGCTGTATGCTGCCCGGTCATGTTGGTGCTTAATAAAGAAGATTATTGTGAGATAAACTGTAGAATGTAAAATAAAAGATAAACCCACAGCCCAGAGAAACTGGAGAATGCTACCAACCAAAAAATGAGGGCTACATTTCTATGAATATTTGACATGGCATCAACATATTCATTACCTTATGTTCGTATCCACACCCGCCGGTGTAACCCCTTTTTTTGTACACAGTACATTGCAATACATATTCATGGTGAAGTCCACTAAGGGAAGCTCAGAGAGGAAAATGTGTTTGTGTGTGCATGCGACAGACAGAGATCGGCCAGCGAGCCACAGGAAGGTGTGAGGGTCCAACAGTTCCCTGGGTGTGTGGATACGTTGTGGGACTGCCCAGCACCAGAGGTCTGAACAGATGGATTTGGTGGGGCGCACCGGAAGGTTTTCAGGGAGAGAGTAGTCCTGATGTTCACGGCTAGCTGACTCAACGACTGGGGGGCTTGCCCCAGACAAGGCCATGGAGGGGACATAACAAAAATAAATATGTAAGTAACTAGATGTGATGATGTAATGGCTAAAATATTTTTTCACGTTTCCCATCCTTTAGCTGTTGAACAGCAGGCCACGATTATGGGGAGAAAAAAAAAAGAAGTAATTATGATATGTCTGACTGAGCACATCATTGAAGTGCCTCCAACCAACAAAATGAGTTCCAGCCCAAACACATGCACATGACATAGCAGCAGTCGTAGTAATAAGAGATGGTATGAGAATTACATTCATCATTCATTCAGCAAAAGCGGGGTACTGCGACAAATCTGCCAAGACCGTCAGAGACAATGTGCAAAGAATAAACATGATATCCATCAACAAAAATCAAGCCAGTGGCAAAAGGATGAGCTGATTTTGGAAACGAAGACATGCCGGGGTTTGTACTCACACTGGGTCTGTGCTTTCCATAGAGCGAGCCCTACGTCCCACTGGTAAAACCATCAGCACTTGTTATTATAACAGAACACGGAAGGGGTTTTTATGTAAAACATTAGGTTAGAAATCTGACATCATGAGACATCAAACTTAATTCATTTCATATTTTTGACAAATTTGAATTTTGTCCCTTTGTGTCTTCGATTCACACTGTTTACTTCCACTGTTTTTAAAGCACACTGCAGAGTAGCTCAAGCTAAAAATGCATAAAGCATTTCTCCTGCATCGAGTTTTCTGGGCTCGTAAAAAAAACACAAATAAGATACATTTTCTGTGTCCTTGTCTTATTTATTTATTAACATGTTAAATCCTTAATATATGTCATAGTATTATAACTTATGTTGTAGAAGTAAGAAAACCCCATTCACAGGCCAGTTTGTATTTTTTGCTAGCAGGTTCTGTAGTGAGTGTCAGTTTCTCCTGGAAATAGTAACATTCAGTGACAAGTTTTGTTTCTTCAAAATTACTATTTACAAAGCAAAAGCTATTTAATTCTGCTAACAGTACTTAACCAGCTGATGTCAGCCATGTAAGTGCAGTCACTTATAGCTCAATCACAGTTGAATCTACTGTATGAATACTTAGTGTTGATTATGATAATCTTGGTGGGAAACAGCTGTGCATACTTATTCTTAACTTGTTTTCTGCTCTACTTCTATCTTCTATCTCATGTTTGCACATGTAGATCACATCCAGTGAAGCAGGCCAATGTAAACTAATAAAATGTATAAATAATCCAGGAAACAGACTGCATATTTGTTGTCATCTACATCCTATAGCCAGATAAGCTATAGCCAACAAAAACTCAGGCTTTGTGGATGAATACAGAGAATATTTGAGACATCTGACTCACTAAATGACTAACATCCACCACAGGTTAACATTAAAGGCACACATACACATGCATACAGGTTAATTGTAGTTGTATAGTTGTACGGTCCAGTGAACAGGAATTTAAGTACATAGCAGACACAAACATCTAAGTAATTTAACTTCAAAGCTAAGACTGAAGCAGTTTACAGCAGTGACTGTTCCTACTGTCCTAATACTAAAAAGTCTCAAATACAGTATATGAAGCTACAATATGATGATGTCTGTAGGGATGTAACGGTATGAAATTTGTTAGTTAATGGAGAGCTGACAAAGACCATGTCATGGGGTTCAGTGTCAAGAGTTGTGGGGGATATGCATAAGGTGCACCCAAGAAGGCAAGACGTGGACTGGCCATCGGGAAGTCTGGGAATTTTTCCTGTAGCCCCAGCATAATATTATACTCTGTATAGTATACACTGTATAACTGATATACAGATATTCAGTTGGTCATCTTAGCTGCATCGCTAGTGCTATTGATAGTAGCAGGTAGCAGTTGCCATCACAACTGAAAATATCACACAGTCGTTGCTGAAACATGGATAGAAGTGAAAGCCTAAGACTGGTGGTGCAGTGAAAGCATAAAAAAATAAGTTAAATGCTTTAATGGCTGACGCTGCAAAAGTGTTCTAAGAAAATTGATTTATTTAAGCAGTTTGCAGGTGATGATGAGACAGTAGCGAAGAGGCAGAAACATCAAAGAGCAGTCAGAAGGGAGCAGCTCTTTGTCATGCTTATATGTTATGTGCTGTGAACTAACTAAAGAATGAAATGATTTTGCATGGATTCACTGAGTCCCAGTGCAGGCTTAACCATTTCCAAGGTCATAACTAGACTATAAGTCAGTGCACATTTAGAGAAGTTTATACAAAATTTTGTCTGAAGTGTTTCAACAGTTATCAACTTAAGCTGTTAATGGGTAAAATAAAGATGCAAATCGACAAGCTCCTTCTTGACTACTTATCATTTTTTGTCCATTTTATTCTATAAAGCATATAGTACAGCAAGCTCAACAATAAAGACTTGTTAAATACTTCTGCAACAGGTGAATATGGCACTGAACCACGATGGGAAATGATGGAGGAGGAAGAAGCAGGAACCAGCACACATCCAATTAGAGGTGCACTATTTAATGCTATTGTGTAACTGTGAAGTCAATTAGAGCTCATCATTCTATGAACCCACTAGACTACTTAATTGAAGTTAGTCATTTTTGCATTTACAAAAAATAGAAAGGTAAGTATGTACTTAGTATTAGTAGTACTTAGTTTATGTATTTGCCTCTATCAAGACTGGACTATTTATCATGAATTAATTGAATTGTGACTACGTTTACATGCACAAAAAAATATTTTTTTGCCCTTATTCTAAAATGAAAAATTCCTAGTAAGCTATTTACATGAGTAATGAAAATGAATATTCTTCTAATATTCCTGTACAAATAGCAGTTAAAAGTAAGGGTTTTTTTTCAGATTTTCACTGGTGGCAAACATTCCACTGTGTGAAACCAGCCTTCCTCTTTCATTCCTTCCAACACCTTCTTGAAAAGGTCAGCTTTTCTGTATTTGCTCATGTCCATAATCCTGTTGATATCCTGTGTGATAATCTTCAAGGTGTGTTTCTCCTTCCAACCAGAAGTACAGACTTTGGTTTGGAGCATCTATCTCTAACAGAGAGGATTTTTGTCTTTACTCCAGCTGACTGGAAACAGGGACCATTTGACATAACCTGCCGTAAAACCCAAAAATGAGACGTACAATGTGTTGTATACATGCCCAAAAGATCCTCATAAACCAAATGATAGCAGCATATCCCACATACCTTAATCGGAAAAAGCTCTGTTCAGAATATATTCTGTAATCTGTAAACAGAATATGTTAAGAATATTGTCATATTCATAATAATAATGGAATATTAGTGTGCATGTAAAGGTACAGACTGTTTTATGCTCACGTTCAACAGTCTTAATACACAATAGTGTGTGTTATGTATTGAGCCATCCCGACTCTAATTCCAGTTCCAGGGTTTCCAGTCTGCCTTGAACTGGAGTCCACTTTGGCCACACCCTCGCTCTCTCTCCAGTCTGGCAGCCAGACCAGCAGCGCTGCTACTCACCAGCACCTGCATCCCTTCTTTTCTTTTGTTTGGTTACCTTCTCCCTGGACTCTGGTTGTATCAATAAATTATATATTTGACTTAAAGCTTTCTGTCTCCCCAAAGATTAAAAAATGTCTAACAAAGAGATGAAGCTGAGTTAGACAGGGAAGGTTTTGAGAAAGTCACCAGGTCACCCATTCAGGTTTACATTTGAGCCATGTCTAAACTGATGTAGTTCAGGTTGTGTTTCAGCCACGTGTTAAACACAGGAGCTAGAAGATGTTCCTTTTCAAATGAAGTCTAATACATGCTTATTGGCCTTACATTTGTTCTGTTATGAGTCTAACTCTAACCATGAAAAGAGTGGATGTTAAAAAGTTAAAAGCTAGTATAGATATGTTTTGCAGCGACAAACATGTTGTATTTGAATTATATGTAGGGAAATGTGGCTATTTGACTGCAGCTTTGTGAAGAAATATTTATAAAGCTTAAAAGATTACTCTGCTGTTTTTTTTTTCAATTTTATTGACCTGGTTTATGCTTTGGGGTGTGTGCAAGGCCAACCCAGCAGTGCACCCACGTTAGCCCCTTTTGAACTGTGTTAAAGTAGTACACTACATAGTGGAGTACACTAGTGTAGTACTAGTGTAGTACTATGTAGTACTAGTGTACTACATAGTGTTCATGTTCAAGTAAATATCTTGTACCAAAACAGAGAAAGGCATGGAATCAACACCACAAATGATCAATAAAACACCTCCTGTGTGTATGAACAGAGGACACCTAGCACTTTCAGTGCTTACTTGCTGCTTTCATTTCCTCATTTGTACTCGACTATGAGTCTAGGTTTTGACTAGTCTATCTACTGCATTAGTGCAAAGAAAGAGTTACCAACATTTTTCAGCTTGAGGCCCATAGGACAAATTTGCCAGGGTCAACATCTAAATTTTTTACTGACTCTTCCAACGTCAAAACACTTGTTACATCTGAGATAAACACATCAGTGAAGTAAATTATTAGAATGTGGCAGAGGTGTAGCATTCAGGTCCTTTACTTAAGTAATAGTAGAAATACCACATTACAAATACAGTACACAGTACAAATCCTAAATTCAAAATGTTACAAAAGCACTGAAGTGTTTTCATTAAAGAACTACATGTGAGAGCATTTTAATTAATTTAATTAAGAGTTTGTCAATGTGGAGTCAGTTTTAGATTATTTGTATACTACAGTGTATATTAGTTGTATAGTACTGTGTCAAATCATATAAGAATATTTTTTCTGTAAAATGTTATAAGTAAATGTGCTAAAAAATATGTGCCTCTTAAAGGTAATGGAGTGGAAGTATAAAGTATTGCAACTGCAACTGTTCCTCTCGATGTCCAGTGTCTTCTGTTCCTCTGGATCAATGTCCAGTGTCTTCTGTTCCTCTGGATCAATGTCCAGTGTCTTCTGTTCCTCTGGATCGATTTCCAGTGTCTTCTGTTCCTCTTGATCAGTGTCCAGTGTCTTCTGTTCCTCTGGATAGATGTCCAGTGTCTTCTGTTCCTCTGGATCGATTTCCAGTGTCTTCTGTTCCTCTGGATCAATGTCCAGTGTCTTCTGTTCCTCTGGATAGATGTCCAGTGTCCAGGTAAAAAGTCACACTTTGGTGCAAACTGTTGGATATGTTGTTCATATGATGTTCATGTTACAGAAACTCCTCACTATCCTGATAGTCTATTTTTTTGGTGGTGATGCTCCACACATTGTCCTTCATTTCATTATCTTTATCATTTTTGTGTTTCATACAAAACAATGTGGCTAGAAATCAGCAAGTCCGTGTCTGCCATTGTTGTTGTGACATGACATGTGACCGTCATGTGCAACATCTGTTTTCTGTTTTCATGATTGGTTGATGTCCTTTATTCAAAGGGTGAAGGGTAAAAAATCAACCTTGTTCCAAAAAAATAAAACATTTTCTTGCTGTGAAATATTCGTGTCTTGTGTGAAAGTACTCATGAACAACAACAACAACAATCAACAGCTGTTCGGAAAAAAAAAAGAATATTGACATGCAAAGTCATCGCATGAAAAAAAAACACCCCTGGTGTGTAAAGGCCTTTAGTTTGGGAAAGGGAGGTGTAAAAAAGAAATGAGTGCAGTTTAAGTTTCACCTCAGTGCACTGTTCACATGTACAGTACAGTGTTGATACAATCTCACATAGTAATAAATGAGACTTGAGATTGATGGTGGAATGAAAAATCAGCAGGGCAATGGCCTTCAGCCACACAATCTCATCCAAACCCCTTCACTCTCTTCTTTGTGATCTTAAGTTTCCCGTAGCACTCATGTCCACCCTTCAGCTAACACAGCATGCTCCAGGCTCTAGTGATCACACGCATCTGCCAGGACCAGGACCCACGGGAAGCCAGTACAGCTATCATTTACCCCCAGGGACCAACTCTATTGCCCTCAGCAACTGATTAGCACGGCAACTTCCCACTGCACCGTTATCTGTCCGGCTTCTTAGGCGGAGAGCACATGAAAACAGCAAGGAGGCCGTCCCCGGGCCCTTTACTCACCAACCAGCAGCTTCTGAAGAGCATACTCCACCACCCTCAAATATTTCTGAATTAATGAGTAAGCAGCGATCACACTAGAACACTTCATGCCACTACTGCAGATAGCTGGGCTTCATCCTCTAATTGCAGCTAGATATTTATACAGATATTTAGAGAGATTCAGTGAAGATGACAGGAAAGAAGAATGACAGTGAACTCAGAGGCAGGATTACAGTATGTAATTTATACTTTTGAGATTCCACCCACAATGGAGTGATGCACATTGAATTATTTTAGAAGACAATGGTGTTTAGCATTGCAGTCAGACTATATCAGGAGCTTGAATTGTAAGGATAAACCTTGAGTTAATCCACTATGTAAAATCAACTATTAATAAGTAATACACAGCAAGGCAATAAAGTACTGTATACCCCAATTATTTAGGATTGAGAGAAAGACTGACTGTCATGAGTCCAACCCTGTTTTTCCCCACAGCCCTATTTTCTTCTTGCTCTCCCCATGACTTCAGTAGTGTTCGTTGTACTTGAGTATCACCAGGGAGGTTCCCAGTAGGAAAATTCCAACTGTTTTAAAAAAATATAAAAAAAATGTAAATAAAGGATGAGATACAAGTGACACAGATGTAACAAGCAGTGAAACATCTTTGAAATTGAAAATGAGCAGACACTACTTTACCTCTGTTTCTTGCATTGATAATGTTTTAGTTGGTCTTGGTCTTTGGTTCTTAGTTGTAGCTCAGCAAAGAGGTGGTGCCAGTCTGGAACCGGTTTTCCTGGCCCCGAGCCAAGTCTTTGGTGATGGAAACAAAATGAACTTGTTCTAGATTAGGCGCTGGCTCCGAATCAGCCCTGGAAGTGCCTTGGTGGAAAAAGGGGTATCAGTCACTTCATCCTGTCACCGGGCCTGGCTGCTCTGTGCATCAACAGTAGTGAAAACTGTAGTAATATACTGTTAATTAGTACCTCTGCCTTATTTATATCTCATTAAATCAGTCATAATCAGTATTTTCCAACTTCTTTCAGTGGACATGTTGTATTGTGTTTGTATCTACACAACATGTCCACTGAAAGAAGTGGACAGGAGGTATTACTAACAGTGGCTAACCTGGCTAACCTGGCTAGAACTGGTATTGCTAGTGGTTTTGAGACTTGTTTTATTAAACTTGGGTGTGATGTCATCCCCAGCCCTGATTTATGACTTATGAGGTAAGTAGAAGACAGCATAGTTTTGTTCTTTCTTGGTCACGACTCTGCTAGAACCAATCCTCAACCCTAAGTCATCACATTCTGCTGCTTGGTCACAAGCTCTTTGCATCCATTTTCAACTCCCAGGGTGATCAGATAAAAGTCTATATAAGTCCTTAGATGTCAGAAATGACGACAGGGGCCAGGTGATGTTCTTAAGTAGCAAAACTCTCACAAGGTGGTTGAGGTGTTTATGATGGAACACCAAAATTTGTGGACTTACAAACAGAATACCAGGATTTTTTCCTAACCCTCATCCAGTTGTTATCATGCCTAAACCTAATCAAAACAACAATAGCATTGTCTAGACATCTTTCAGACTACCCTGGGTGTCAAGAAATGACAATTACTCCTATGTGCTGGAATGTGATGTCTAGGCCAAGTGTCAGTATTTGATGAATTGGGAGTTGTTTCTCCTTTAGTAATTGATACCCTATTTATGCAGCTCACTTTCCTTTTGTCTCTTGTTGGATTAACACATTTTCCCAGCCATTAACTCAAGCCTGAGACTGCCCTCCTGACCTAAAAGTCACTTGAGCAACCAGCTTATTACAACCCACAGTTGTGTTACAAGTGAAATGTAATGGCAAGGCACCCTCATATCGTGTTTTCAGGTGTTTTTTTACAATGTTTTGTATTCATGGAAACAAATCACAAACCACAGTGGGCATGTATAGACTGTGAAGCCTGCTAGGCTATTTGAGGGACTGAGGTGGAAGGCACAAGGAGTTACTGGTGTGTTTTTGAAAATAGGGGATTTAATGTTAAAAATCAATTTACAAAGAGCAAACAATTGAGTCCAGACCCATAAAAGAGGTCAAATGAAGATAACTAAACCCAGGCAGTAATAAAGTAACTTAATAAATTATTAAGAAGAAATATCTATATCTACTGGGTGATCAAACCAGTGTAACACAAAGGGATAGTTTTTAAAACACATTAACTACAAAAGAAAATAAACAGAACAGTTAGTATTTAAGTTTACATAAACATACTATTAATCAAACCCCAAAATCAATGAATTACAAAATACATTCTTACAAAATAGCAAAAAATATCTCAGCTAAATAATTCCATTCCCCCTTGTTGTTGCTTTGGTACATCCTCATTGACATCTCCTTCATTGACAGACCTTGGGACCATCTTTTGCTCATTCTAGATGAGAAACAGCAACAAGGACAGAAAACAGAAAAGAAAATTAGAACACTTAACATAATTGGCTTAATGTCATATATAAACTAGCTTAACATGTATATGTACTTGACATAATGTTGATCATATTAACATATGCGAAAATTAAATGTGTAGAACTCACGTATTTTCAACAAACTAAATAATCAAAAGTATATGTTGTAAGAAATCAAATACTGTGTGTCATCATTTCTGAGTTTTGTGTATGTGCAATATGAGTGTCAAAATGTCAAAGTATAATGTGGAAACTAAGAAAAAAATACTGTAATACTGTGTCTGTGCAGTAACATTTATGCATACATACATAACACCGAATTAGTGTTTGTGCAGGCACAAAGCATTAGTAAATCTGGCCCTAAATATTCAGTTACTGACTGATATATCCCACCCACTGACAGCTGCCATTGGAACCAGATAATCAACATTAATAACACTTCACCTGTCAGTGGTCAGATTGTTATGGCAATTATTTTTTGCAAAAATAATTGCAAAATGTTACTATACAGCCCAATGCAATAGCACAGCATGCTTTTGCATTTTCTTTTGGTCTTGTCAGACTAAGAAAGCAGTCAGCTTCGATGATGGAGTTCTGTCTTCTGTTTCTGCTTCCCTGTGGAGGGGTCATCTGCGGTGTGTCGCCCACTCTATTACCCATATATCTCTGCAGATCTCAGACAGGACAGAAGGTAACTCCTGCTCCGTTTACTGAGATGAACAACAGGCTGTTTAGTGTAGACACGTCCATTCTATCCCTACTGTCTAGGAGAATATGGTGCATGGCACTGTAATAGACTGCTGGCACTGGTGACATTCTGAAAAGCAGTACATGGAGCAAGACCAGGGGAACCAAGATCATCTTGTAGTCACCTTGTCATTTCTATTGACATCTCTCATTTTTTGTCATTTACACTATAAACTGTTCTCCTGCTTGCAGTGATTTAGTTAGAAATATTTTAAAAATAGGTGCTCTCCCTCACCTGATCAGTGTATTTCTTTGGCCCTGCCTTTTGCTTCATTCCACCTGCCACACTCACCTCACCAACTGATTACACTCACCTGTGCCCACACTCTGCTCCACTCTGCCCTGCTGCACACCACGCCCCTTCATCACACCAACTCCACTCACCTGCACAGCATCAATAATCTGGACCGTATAAAAGCTCTTGCCACTCACTCACTGCCGGATCATTGTCTACCACTCATGTGGACAGCTCAGTGTTTCCCTTCTGCCTTGCTTCCCGGACCCTGCTTGCTGTGTCTTGCCCGTCTCTACACCTACTCTGCCAGACCCTGCTACCGGGTCTCACTGACCTCTCTACAACTCCTCCACCACTCCAGCTTGCTGTCTGGTGCTCATCTTCTGCCTGCTTTTCTCCAGTCTGTAATAAAGGCAATCATTCTTACCACTACTGCATCCTTGTCTGCTGTTTTGGGTTCAGTTCATACATACTCGTGACATGTGTAAAGGTATTTTATGTGAACCATTTGTGATGTAGCATGAATCACTATGAGGGTGGGAAGAAGTTTGTCCTCAAAGGAAGGGCTGAACTTTGGATTTTAAGACAGGAGATAGTGCCTCATCTGTTTCAAACCAAAAGTCAGTGATGGTTTACTTTTGTGTTTCACATGTTATTGTTATCTGTGGTATTTTTGTGGCATTTCGCCCGCTGCTTTTATATGTACAAATTCAGGAAGCAGTCGTATGGGTTGTATTGGAACGTACAGACAACAGCATACAGCAACAAGACATATGTGTTCAGAAAATTGAAGGATTTGCTTGAGTTAAGAGTTAGTTTGGATCAATCTTTCATACACATACTGTTCATAAAATGTGTGCATTTAACAATACTGGCTACTAGATCTTCTAAACAACTGTATGTAACTATGACTCATAAAAAACAGGTTGCAGTGACCAATGAGCAATTTTTAAATAGACTTCTGGATTGTGTTTAGGTGACTGGATGCTGCAGGGGGTAGGGCCAATGAGTGGTGACACTAAAAACATACTATTAATGTTGTTTTGTAAAACCAAAACAGTGAGCTAAGAGCTAAAAGCATCAGGATTGCTGAGCGGAATAGTTTTTGTTAATGTAAAAAACCTGAAGCGCTGAAGTAAATCAGTTAAACACTATTGTCACAGGATGAGTAGAGTCTGTTCTCACTCCCATCTACACTCTGAGCTGCATAAAGGACCTGGCAGATCTCCACAAGCTGTCCCTTTGTCAGTTTACCTCCGTTGGTAATCAGCCTCGACCTCACATTTTGTCTTGCAAACTTTTGGTCCCATCAAGTAATTTTGTGTGAGAACAAATATAAAATATAGATGAGATGAAACAAACTTAGTGATGAGTTGAAATTGTGTAGCTCTCTGTTCAGTTTCAAAAAAGCCTTAAAATGTAAAATACTTAAGAATTCTAATGTAAAATGACTTAAATGTAAGATAATTAAGGACTATACATTAATGTAGACTTATTTATGTATATTTGTTTCTTTGGTATTGTTGGTATTCTGGGTAATTCAATGGATAGGAAGAGGAGAAGCAAAAATAATCCTTTGGCCTCAGCTTATTCGTTTTTCGGTTATTGATTGTGAGAAATCTATGCTCAATAATCTTTGATCTGCATATGTATGTAACCAAAATTAAATTATTTAATTCAAAATGTGGCCCAAACTCAATGTGAGGGTTCAATTTGTTTCTAAATGTAATCACATTTTGTGATTGCCTCATAACAGATCTATAAAAAACACTTTGTTTCTCGTCCTGCCTGCTTTGGTGTATTTGCAGCTGAGATGGGTGTTTAAAATGGATAGAAGAGAGAGGCAGCAGGAAAGCGAGGAGATCTTAATAAAAGAAGAGCTTATCGCAAAAGCTGATCAGCAAGGAGGAGTTGTGCGCTCTACTGAATCGCTGTTTTTCCATTTTTGTTCGTCTGACAGCTTTGTTTCCTGTCATTGGTTTTACATCTGTCTGCGACTGAGGTAGCACAGCGTAAACAAATGTGTTATGCTGTTAAAAGCAGTACAGATACTGTGTCTTCCTGTTTAAATTGTCTGACAGTATACATTTTTAATGCATAACCTTTTTAAAAGGATATCGACATTTTGGCTCTCCATTAAAGAAAGATGATTTCTGTCTTCTGAAGTCCTCTCCACCAATTTGTCAGGTGTCAGCCTCTGCTCTTGTCAACCTCTCGTATTTCACTCTTCATTTAACAATTACCCTCGAACCAGCCCTTTGACAGAATGTCATTAAGTCTTTCTGGCGATGCTAACAAATTCTCCCTTGGCCTTACACACCCAACAAACACAGGAAAAATATCCTGTCATATTCTCCATCTCCTTTTACTACTCTACTTTTATTTTTTCCCGTCGTTGCTGAATTTCCAACATGCTCCTACTTTTCGTCCTGTCAAAAAGCGTCACCATCAGCAGGTTTTCCCCTGAATTGTATGAAAGCTCTAGCAGTTTTTAAACACTTCGCCACTGTGCCCACTGAATTATTCCACAGCAAGTGTTGCCCCACACGGCTTTCTCATGTGTGTGGCCTCTGGAGCCTCTCAGCACCCATGTGCACCTCTGTCACTCAGGCTGCACTGCTGTTCTCCTTAGCAAAATAAGTTTCCATTCCACATTTCAGGGAGACAGTCTGTCTCACTCATGTCAGACTTTAATGTATGCAGCTGAAATAGATTGTCAGTGTTTGACATTATGCCCTCTCTGTCACCTGTCATGTTTTTTGTAGTCTACACTGTCTTGTTACAAAAAAGATCCAAAAATCCAAAGATCCAAACCTTTTTAACCTTTTAATAGCCACCAAGTTACCAGCAACCCATTTCATGGTCTGGGTTAGGACCATGTTTCAGCCATATGTTAAGCACAGAAATAGAAGGTTTTATTGATTAAGAAAAAAATAAAAACATACATGCAGACATAGAGTATGTTTGTGTGGGACATGCACTGCACAAAAACTAACAAAAAAATCCACAAAATAATCAACACAATGAACAAATTAATCAATAAAATGTTTATAAATGAACAAAATAATGAACAAAATAATGAACAAAATGAATAACAAACAAAATAATCAACAAAATGATCAAAAATAATCAATAAAATGAACACAATGAACAAAATTAGACAAGAAATGAACAAAATAATCAATAAAATGAATGAAATGAAAACTTGAGGCAACAAAATATAACTAAATAGAGATTTTCTAAAAAATCTGTAAATTTATGGTACATTAGTATGTAACCCTGATTTTATTTTGATTGATTGATTGATTGATTGATTGATTGATTGATTGATTGAATATCTGTGTCCTGCTCCTTTTCTGGTGCCCAGACCATATGGGTTTACAAGACACTTTAACCTGGATGACCACATGACAACTCAAAAACAGTACAGTTCTTCAAAATCCAGATGAATGCATTTTATAACATTCAATTTACTGTAGATACAAAAATGTCTTGTTATATTGGATACAGTGTCCTCTATCTCAGCTGCCAGGCATCCTCTATACTTTTTGCCAAAACAAAAGTGTCCTCATTAAAAAGCCAACTCAACATATAATAATAATGATCTGTTTGAATCATGTATTCTCCGCAATCTAAGCGTGGGACAATATCTGGGACAAAGCGTGGACGAGGGATCAAAATGCTGTGCAGTCCATCACAAAGGGGCGGGGCGCTTGGTCTGCTTAATAGACACACATTGATATGACTATATGTATAAGATGCATAGATATAATTTATTTCCTATAATTTAGTGGAGACTCTTAGTTTCAGCTTTGTATATTTATCACTTCAAAGCATGAGTAAAATGATGTTTAATTAGACATCTTTTATGTCTCAGTGGCCACCTGCTCTTCATTTCAGCGTGCATGCTGCGTTGCGCACAATGACTGCACTATAGATGCTCAGCTCTAAAGATGTTTCAGTTAGTCTACCTCAATGGGGGATTCAACCCACAGTCTTTGAAGTGTGAGCCTGCTCCCAGCCCAAGCTTTGAGTTGGAGATAGAAGAGAAAAAGCTTATTCCTGTCTCTCTGTCCTCCTTTAATTACCTACAGACGAACATGGTTTCCTTTCCCTGAGGTCTAGTAGTCATATATATTATGATGCTCTTCAACCCATTGCCAGTTAGGCTTCATGAAGTCAACTCTTCATCCTAAAGACCTTCAGATGTGCTTCTTTTGTCTGTTCATACAAAATAACTTGAGATGATGAGATGCACATATGTTATAGTCTGGGATGTTTACAGCTGCCTGTTAATTTGAACACCTTGGAAAAACTCTACACTTTGACATATTGAATAGTGGGTTGATTTAATATTAGAAGTTACTCACCGACCACTTTATTAGGTCCACCTGTTCAACTGTTCATTAATGCAAATATCTAATAGTCCAATCACATGGCAGCAGCTCAATGCATTTATTCACGTAGACATGGTCAAGACGATGCTGAAGTTCAAACCAGTTCATGACTTTGAACTGGTTGTGGCATGGCTGTTGATGCCAGACGGGCTGGTCTGAGTATTTGAGAAACTGCTGATCTACTGGGATTTTGACAACCATCTCTAGGGTTTACAGAGAATGGTCTGAAAAAGATCAAATATCCAGTGAGCGGCAGTTCTCTGGGAGAAAATGCCTTGTTGATGCCATAGGTCAGAGGAGAATGACCAGACTGATTCAAGCTGATAGAAAGGCAACAGTAACTCAAATCTGCACCTGGGGTCTGCAGGAGAGCATCTCTGAATGCACAACACGTCGAACCTTGAAGCATATGAGCTACAGCAGCAGAAGACCACACCGGGTGTCACTCCTGTCAGATAAGAACAGGAAACTGAGGCCACAGATCACACAGACTCAACAAAATTGGACAATATCAGATTGGAAAAATGTTGCCTGGTCTGATGAGTCTTGATTTCTGCTGCGACATTCAGAATTTGGTGTAAACAACATGAAAGCGTGGATCCATCCTGCCTTGTATCAACAGTTCAGGCTGGGGGTGGTGGTGTAATGGTGTGGGGGATATTTTCTTGCCAGACCTTGGGCCCCTTAGTACCAACTGAGTATCGTTTAAACACCACAGCCTATGATCTTAAAATAAATTGTACCATCTTAGCTGAAGAGCATCATAACTGAAAAACTCTTATCATAGCTCAACAAATGCCTCCTGCCTACTCATGAGATGCCAAGAGCATCTTAAGAATCTTAAGAATTCCTGGAACCTGCAGGAAGAACCATGAATGAAACTTTTTTTTGCTTGTGTTCAGTTTCACATTGTCTTAATAGAGAGACTTTTTGATGATGTACTGTTGAACAAAACATACTTCTACTGTATGCTATATTTTGTGATTTGGTGGTATGATCTAAATTACATTTACAATATTCAAAAATGACCCAAAAGTATCATCAGAGTGTTTAGAATATAGAGTTCTGATGTTATACCAAAGATATCAGTTTGATGCTGAAATCGCAATGTTTCCTCTACACTTCGTTGATTATGAAGCTGATGAAGGTATAAAGTTACTGTGTTATGTTATGTTTGCTAAGTTTGCTGTTTATTGATCCATGTTTCAGTCTAAACTGTGACAGTTCTGACCTTGTTTGGACAGAGCTATAATGTAAACTATCAGCTGATGCAGTAACCTACATGAAGATTATAAGACACTGTTATTTTGACTGGCTGTCTGAGTTTGTGTTTGAAAGAGAAGAGAAATGAGAAAAAATAAAGATGTGTGTACACAATGAGTTACACACTTTATTCAGGGAGTGATACAGTCTGTGGAGACGTAGCATTAATTTGTTGGTGGTTTTGGTAGTCTTTTGGTTTGCAACTTCCCCCTGCTGTGGGTAGTTAGGAATATCAGTCCTATATAAACCCCTTTAAAGTATTTTCTT
This sequence comes from Coranthus polyacanthus, assembly GCA_037367275.1. Classification (NCBI taxonomy): domain Eukaryota; kingdom Metazoa; phylum Chordata; class Actinopteri; order Kurtiformes; family Apogonidae; genus Coranthus; species Coranthus polyacanthus. The sequence goes on along the minus strand of JAPQRN010022401.1, from coordinate 720 downwards.
CTTGGACAGAAATATATATAAGAACCTACAGTAACTTTGGGTTCCTTCCTTCAGGTCATAAGGTCTGACCCATAAATGACAAGTACATACAACCCACCAGTAGTTTTGAACTGGACAAAATGTCCCCCTTGAACTGCTACCTTACTCTGGTGGGGGAGTTTGAGTGCCCGAATGATCCTGGGAGCTATATTGTCCAGGGCTTTATGCCCCTGGTAGGGTCTCCCAAGGCAAACAGGTCCTTGGTGACGGGTCAGACCAATAGCAGTTCATGACCCCTATGGATAGCGTAGAATCAAGGACCGAGATGTCGCCCGGCATGGTGCACCTGGGGCCCCACCCTGGAGCCAGGTCCGGGGTTGGGGCTCACAAGCGAGCAGCCCAAATTGGCGATGTGGGCCTGCCCTCCTGTAGGCCCACCACCTACAGAGGGATCCATATGGGCCGGGTGCGATGTGGATCGGGTGGCAGTCGACGGCGGGGGCCTCAGCGACCTGATCCCTGGGCACGGACTTTGGCTCTTGGGGCATGGACAGGTTGAGAGGTACCGTCTAGATATAGTCGGGCTCACCTCCATGCACAGCTTGAGCTCTGGAACCCAGCTCCTCGAGAGGGGCTGGACCCTCCACTTTTCTGGAGTTGCCCACGGAGAGAGGTGGCGGGCTGGCTTGGCTTTGCTCACAGCCCCTAACATCAGCCGCCATGTGTTGGAGTTCACCCCGG
>JAPQRN010022400.1:0-17671 GCA_037367275.1 Coranthus polyacanthus | reverse complement strand
AGTTCACCTAAAATGCTGTGTGACCCTGTTCATATCCTGCATTAACATAAATTCTGAGATATCTGACCTCAAGACCCCAAGTGTGTCTGTTCACACCTGACATTAAAATGTGTCTAAATGTGTCTCCATTGATCACTTGTGATCAGATCTGACTTCCCTGCTCAATATATAAATAAACAAGCTCATATATATCATAACACATAGTGGAGGCTTTCATTTCAAGTTGAACAGGCTGGATTTGTCATGTTTCTTTCCAAATTTAATCCACTGCTGCTGGAAGGTGACCAGCGGCAGCTTTGAAGGTGGATTGTTTTTTGTGTTACTCACTGCATGAGGTGATGCTGTGAATCAATCAACACACTTTAAATATCCATATGACACTTTGACAATTCTATTTGTTTTATTGGTTCTCTTCATGACATACACTTTAGTTCTGGTGAGCTCAGGTAGCATCACACATATGAAGCTTACTCATGTAATACAGCTTTATGGGCTTTTTAAATTTAATTTAAAACACTTTAATATGACTGCGTTGGATGCTGACTTTCACTTACACAGATAACAGCAGAGTATTCAGTCTTTCAATCCATCCCAGGACACATTCCTGTTGACACTGCTCAGAGAATGTGGATGCATCCAAGACCACCTCTGAATGTGACCTGAGTGACTGGGTTTGAATACGTCCTGAAATGTGTGTTCAGACCTTGCATTAGTGCTGTCCATATGTGACCAGATCTGTCAGGATCGAGGTTAATGCCAGGTCTCAACAGGGCCTACATTGTTTAGTTTTTTTCAGAACAGTTTATGCCATTGATTATACTCCATTATTATACGCCATTATTGATACTCCAACTTTTCCACCTCTGCCAAGCATAACAACTTAGTTGCAATATTTATATATACATTTTTTTTGTGAATTTCCTTTGATTCTACTTGGGTTTGATTGAAAATGTGAATACAACTGGATAAAAGTCCACCTGTAGCCACTTCCAGATTGTGATCAGGGTCAGTGTCCAGTTGAAAACAAAGCCTTTTGAGGTCAGGCCTGACTCAGTGGGTGTGTATATGTGACTGTATAATGCATCAGAGTGTGTACTACCTCAGTTCATCAGCAATAAAAACGATGCGTCTCTCCAGAACCGCAGCAGCAAACACCAGTAAAACTTCGTCGTCTGTCAGGCAGCTAAAGAGTGTGGCAAAGTTGACGTGTTCCAGCCACGAGTCCAGCGGCCGAGTCAGACGGATGATCTGGTGGAGAGTCAACACCGTCACAAGTAAGTCAACAGTACATGTATGTCATCCCTCTACTGACTAGAGATGCATCCATCGATCAACTGGTGACCGGAATCAGAATTATTTTCAGTTTGATCGTTCTGAACATACAACAAACGTCAAATTTACATGCTCTCAAAATGTACACGCATGAGCCATACAATGGTTTGATTTTCCTTTCTTTTTGCCCCTTTTTCCACCAAGGTTAATAAAAATCAACACACTAGTTTTGGTGTAATCTTTTTAAGAGTGACAGGCATTATTTCAGATGGATTGTATTTGTAGAAATAAGTTCTGTGCAGTAACCCCGGGCACTTTCTTTAGAGGTTTGTTTGAGTGAGAGAACCTCCTGTAAACTGATGCATTGTGGGAGAAAATTCAAAACCTTTGTAAGAGTCAATCCATCAATAACAAGTCCTCTGATGACATATCCCCCGGCCCCCATGAAACTGGTACTCGTTATTGTCAGCTGACTTTGCCCATGGACAGCACAGCAGTTGAGTAGTGTCAGAAAATGTCCCCAACAACATATATACAAGACAAATCCACAACAGAAAGAGCAGCGAAAGACACCACTTCAACACATAACTAAAAACTGTAGCAAGTTTGGTGGAAACATTGAATGGGTTTCCAGTTCTGCTCTGTAGACAGAATGATTGTGTTTATTCTAGCGCCCCCTTGTGGTTCACAGGTTGATAAATAGCAAAGACACCACTCAAACTGATAACATTAATATCAGCTAGTATGCTGGAAAAATACTGCATGGTTTTCCTGTTGCCCTGGAATGATGATGAGACAGATGGACAGATAGACTGCAACATCCCCCTGTCTTATATACATAAAAATGGATTGATGGCTGAAAAATTGATGGCTAAAAATGGCTGAATATCACAGATGTCCACTAGTATCCACTAGTGGTTTTCAAACTTTTTGCACCCAAGACACACCAAAGGGTGAGCTAAAATCTAAACGCACACCTGTATTCACTTTAACAGCTTTGAATAATTCCCACCATCTGTCAACTGTGTGAACAGACGTTCCCTGTTCATAAAGGAACTTTTTTATGGTATAGAATTTGCATTTGTATTGGGAAGTTAGTGTGTACAAACTAGTGATGCTTGAACACACCCCACGGGGCATTGGTAACTCAATGAAATACTTTGTTGTGGATTTAGTGCAGATTTTCCTTTCCCCAAGAAATAGCACATGGATTTTAAATTTATTCATTAGAAATATATTTTAAAAGTCATTTAAACTTCTGCTTAAGTGTTATACATAGGTCTGGGCAATCTCACGGTCTTAGATTGTGATCCATCTTAATTTGTCATATACTTTTCACACGGATTGTACAGGCATTGAAAAAAATGAATAACAGTGCTTCAAAACATTCCTACTCAGTGAACTTTGGTTTTAAATGGCCTGTCAGTGTAATTATGGTATTCTACAGAGCATTAATGTAGCATTAATGTCTATCACAGGTCACTAGGTTGTGAGTTTATTTCAGTCCCTTTATAGCGATACTTTATCGTCTGTCTACACTAAAGTATTTGGTTTTAGTTTGCATTAACTTGCAGAGTTTGTGTTGTTTTGTTGCTGGTGAACAAATAATGATGAAGAATTACCGTAAGTCTGTGATCTGTGGGTTCGGCTTCTGAACTTGACGGTCTGATTTAAAAAGATGCTTTAGAGTTATGCTAGAGACTAAAAACTTTTTTGATTTATTATAAAACTCTGGTGGGACAAATTAGTCCACAGTCTGGGTAATTGATGGAAACACTGCAGCGTCACAGGTGTATATACAGGAAAATATGGACTCATGTTTACTAGATCTTGTCAATTTGGTAATAATATCAGTCCAAAATTATGCAGAGATACTTATCAGATACAAAAAGCCATCACAGACAGCCTAAGCCTTCAGAAACCAGAGAAAACTATAGAGGAAAACTTGTTATAGTTTGGTTGTAACTCGTCTGCATCTTATAAGAAGTGAAAAAAATTGTGATTCAGATCATGGATCTACTTCGAAAGATCGTCATATGATCTTTTGGTCAGTAATGTTTCCAGTTTAAATAGTTTTCATATTTGAAACGATACCCTTATTTCCTTAATAAACCATATGGCAGAGAACCATGCCTCTGTCCTTGATTTACCCTGTGGGCTGGTCACACTAACTCTAGCACAAACAACAGAGAGCATCAGGGAACACATCCGTGAGTAATGACTGGGAGCCAGTTGTGCAAGAGAGCTGAAACTTGGTATGTGGCCTGATGGGAGAAGACTTATGTTTCTCTGAAGGGCAGGTTGGGTAATGTGGGGCAGGTTCAGACACAGCTCTGCACAACACACCCAGCTCACTTGAACAAGCCACTGTGCTGTTTCCACACTCTCAATGATACACATTTTGAGCTGGGTTTTTAAAATGATCTCAGCCCGGTGACAGGATTTAGTTTCACTACCTTCTGAAAAATTAAAGTGAGAGTTTGTCTTTATTCTTGTTTGTCACTTGTGCTGGACTGCAGACTTCACAGTTCTTTGGAACGTAACTATAATGCTGTGCTTTGGATTGTATGCATGTGTTGGCACTAGCTCCTTTCAGCTGCTCTGTTTCTGCTCTGTTTTTTGTATCCTCAGTCAGTGAAACTCATATTTGTTTGACAGCTTGGCTGAGACTACTCTTACCTTTAGACAATCCACTGTAGTACAGTGGAGCGGGATCTTTTTAAAGCACAAACTGTAAATACATTTAAGAAGAGCTCCAGCAATTTGGGGCAATTCCCATGTCCAGCGGCAGTATCAGCTCCCACTAATATGTTTTTGTTTTAAAACGCATAACTTAGCTGTGTTTACTAGGGTCCACACTACTCCAGTGTTTTAACCTCCCAAAAATGGACTTTTGAAAACACAGCTGAACCTGTTTTAGTTTAGTAACTCCAGGGCTGCGCTGTGGTGTGGATATAAATGCAGCTGCTTAGAAATATGACACAGACACCTGCATTCACTGCCTTATTGGGTCTCGTTGATCGGTCACATATCTTTCTCTGATTTTTTCATTCAACATGGACACTGAAATACAGGTGATTCTGTCCTTGTTGTCTCCGTAAGTAGCTACATTCGTGCAGTTAAATTCTGCTTTTTATCATGATACTACAGACTATATTAACAGCAGACGAGCTGTTATTCAAGCAATTTGTGATAATTCCTGTGTCCAGTGGCATTAGCAGGCCCCCTCGTCATGTGATATGAGTTTAAGGCATGTTAGAATGTTTGGAGATTAATTCTGAAACTATGCTAAAACTCTTGTGTGGACGGAGATCGTTTTCGTATTAATGTGGATGTAGGCTCAGTGACGTTCTAGTTAAAATTATATATACCATCAAATTAATGTGTTCTTAGATTTATTCTTATAGTGTGTAAGACAATTTGAGCCTTAGTCTTTCAACTCAACCCTGCCTCTGTTAAATGGTCTGGTCCTCATTGTCTGACAGCTGGGAACTTTCAAATTGTGTCCATTAATGTAAAAACCTGGTCATTCAGTATATTCAGGTCGTCAGCTGACCTCATGTTTTGGACACATGACATTTACTGAACTAGACCTGACCAACTGAAGCAACCATAATACACCATGACACTGCCCCCACAGGCTTGTACAGTAGACACTAGGTATGATGGGAGATCCCTTCATCTCCCTCTCACCCTGATGTGTCCATCACTCTGGAACAGGGTCAATCTGGACTCTCTACTTTTGATTTTCTTTGCCATTTGATTTCATCAAACGTTTAAGTGATCTCTGATTTTCTGACCACATTTCTTCCTTGAAATCTTCTTAATAATGCATTGGACAGTTCTTAACCCAGTTTCAGTAGTTTCAGCATCTCCTTAGTTGTTTTCTTTGCTTGCAAACCAATAATTTGACCATTATGAAACAGTCACATCTTTTCCATAACCACGGGATATGTCTTCTGACATGGTTATTTAAGAAATGAGAAGCTACTCTCTGCATCAGTTAGGGTTAAATAACTTTTTACCAGTTGAAACATATTAATCACTGCGGTAATTATCTAATGGAAGGCTCTTACCTATTTGCTTAGTTAAATCCAGGTGATTTTTTTTTTGGCCAGGCTTTGTATATATGATATTATTCTGGTTTTAGGATACTTTTGACATGTATACGGCACATTCAGAATATGCATCTGAGCTGGGGTTTTTAATGCAGGTTGAGACACAGCCTCCTGTTTACAGTCAGCTGGAGTCGCTGGTAGAGATGGATGCATTCAAGAAAAGTCCACATTTCTGGTCAGAAGGAGAAACACACCTACTTTTAGACATTATCTAAGAGGATATGAACAGGGTCTTGGAGTAAATATCACAACACAGACCATTTTCAAGAATGTGTTTGAAGGAATGACAGAGGGAGGCTATGGAGTATGCAAAGCTGCATGTAAACAGGAATATTTTCATTAACCATCTAAATTATTAGGAAAATGTGTCTTTTTTGGAACAAGGGCCACATTTTATGCATGTAAATATAGTCATTATAAGCTTTAAGTGAAAAGGCTTTTGCTCTGACCTCAGTGCCCGACTCAGGAATGAAGCTCTTAATCTCCACAGTGTTTCCCGGAGCTGGAAATGGAGCCTCACGTAGCTTCTGCATGAATGGGTAGATCATGGCCATGGAAATCTGCCGCCGCTTCTCCACCTCGTCAAAAATCTGCACACACACACGTGGAACAAAGCAGAAATAACCGTGGGTCTTTTTTATACACACAGCTCCATTTTTTTTTTTAAAAACACTTCCTTGAAAAACTGCATGTCTATAGCCATAGATGAGATTTTACAAATATTGATGCATTAAGTACTAAGCTGTAAGGTCATGCAGAAACTTTAAACAAGAAAGCATGTGACTCAGGTGTGGTCCCTTGTTGGTAATCACAAGGTGAGACGCCCTTGACACATTTAGTGTTCAGTCAATATTTGGTTAAAAGCAGTCTAATGTTTGGGAAGCAAAGAGAATAAACAAAGCAGTAGTCTCCATGACTGAAAATTCAAGTGTTAAAAGCAAAAGTGAGTCATTCTCCATAGACCCCCATGTTAAAACATCCAATTTACAGCAGAAATAAACATATTTACAGCCTGGTGCGAAAACAGTTTTGGTCTCTATACTTAATTTCCTTGTTCATGACAACTGCACAGGGGTGATTTTTTATACAAGTCACATTTAAATATATTTAGGAATTCAGACAATTATTATTTGATTTGTTCCTGAAAACCTTAGGAACTCACTTTCTAACGACATAGTTTCAAAGACATAGTCTAGACAATGTTTCTTTGGCATCTAGTACAACTGGACCTAAGAGTTATTTTTGCCCAGGACTTATCATTTAATACACATATAAAACAAATCTCTGACAAATTTCTCATTCTTCATCTATGCAACATTGCCAAAATTAGGAACATCCTGCCCCAAAGCCATGACAAAAAACTAGCTGGACTACTTTAACTTGTTACTATCAGGATGTCCAAATATAACTCCAAATGGCTAACAGGAATAAGAATCAGAATTTCTCCAGTATTAGCTTCTCTTCATTGGCTCCCTGTAAAATCTAGAATAGAATTTAAAATCTTCCTGATCTATAAGGCCCTTAAGGCTCCAACAGACTGTGAGATTTCAGTAGTCTTCTAAGTTCGTTGCCAGTCACACTGTGCAACACGGATTTAGTAACTATGAATATGACATGCATGCAGACTATGGTAACACTTACTGAATCTCAGGCTGCAACTGAAGTCAAAGTACAAGCAGTAAATGTCATCAGCATGAATCCATCCATCAGTGTATAGTATAGTCATAACAATGAAGCTAAGATAATGATCGCGCTGTTGCCAAATTGGTATTTATGTGTACGGGAAGAATCCAAAGCAAAGGAGGAGAATGTGGACCTAGTCATGACTTGGGAAGATAGGCTAACGGGATGCCAATTTTACAAAAAAAAAAAAAAAAAAGGGCTTGAGGTTAGTTTTAGCTTTGTAAACGTATGTGTTGCCGTGATCATTGCGTCATTTCATGCAGAATTCCGATTGGTTATTAAGCAGATGTAGGTCGTAGCAGCAGTCCCACTGTGAGATGCTCAGACTAAATTTCTGGCAGTGTTAGAATTTGTTATCTTTGGTCCCAAGACCGGGACAGCAGCACTCAGAGTCTGACGTAGGACCACCATTTTTTTTTTTTTAGCTATAACCAAAGACATGACTACTTTTTCTCATCTTTTGTCTGGGGCAAAACAAAGCCTACACACTTATTCAGAATACTCAAGAGGAAACCCAACAGTCAGTAACTTTCCATTATGCATTATTTATCAGAAACACCATCCTCTTTCTTCGTTTTGCTGCTGTGGCTGTTGCTCTTTGGACACTTGCCATTGAGACGCCTGTTGTGTTTAACTCTTACCCTCTGGCTCTCACAGTTCAAACAAAATAAAATGCCTCCTGTGATGACAGCTTGGCACTGATGCAGACATTTAAGTATTTTTTTTAACCTATATACATTTCCAAACGTTATATACTGTGCAAACACAGGAAGTTACAAAAGGTTAAAAAGCACTAGTTTTGTCAATAGGGTCATATAAATGCAACAAGCTTAAGGGATGACCCAAATAAATGGTGAAAAATGTTATGTTTTCCATGTTTTTAGCATTCTATCAGAATAGTGACAGGTTTAACCTGACACATAGTCAAGCTCAGGAACTCAAAAGCTAATAATTATGAGAAAAAAGAACACGCCACACCTAATCAATTAATCGATTAGTTGTCGACTATTGAATTAATTGATAACTATGCTGATCATCTATAATTGGTTTGAGTAAAAAAAAAAAGAATTCTCTGATTCCAGAGAATTACATGTGAATATTTTCTTTCCTCCTCTGTGACGGTAAACTGAATATCTTTGGTCTGCAGACCATCCCATTTGAGGACGACATCTTGGGCTTTGGGAAACACTCTAACATCTTATAGACCAGAGCATTTATCAAGAAACAATCAGAAAATAATTGTTAGTTGCAGCTCTAGATGCAACACTGTCTGTAAAACACCATAATCCACTGGTACTGGGCCCATTTAAAATGAATACCATACTATACTAGTGGGAAGGTTTGGATAGCACTGTTATTCACAAACATAAGCTGTTCACCATGTGAACCTAGGGAGCTGTGTACACTGTATTGTCCAGTTAATGCACACACAGCTTTTATACATTTTATGTTAACAGACAACATCACGTTGTGATGAACAGCTTTATGTTTTAAGCTGTGCTTTGAGTGCTTTGAGTGGTAAAATGGCAGGGTGACTTAAGTTAAACCACATTGTGATAAATACGTTGATATTTTTTATGTTATCAAACTGTTTTGAGCTGAAACATAAAACCAAAGATTTGCATATAATGCAATTTTCTTTATGTTACAATGGATTTTATAAAATAAGTATTGAAAAAAGTATTGTTCAGGAACTGGTATCGAAGCCATGTTATCGATATTGGTACCAATATCAAAACATGTTAAAAGATACCCAGCCCCAGACAATAATATTTCCGTAACAATCACCTTGGAAAAGAGGCCGAAACAAGCCGTGCTGCTGATAATGCAGTAAGCCTCCGGTGGACGAGCTCCCTTCCCACCAGGCTGCAGAGGGAAGAACCAAGAAAAAAAACAAACATCCAATCATCTTTGGAAAATCTATTCTGAATGACAAATTGGGAAAGTCCAAACACTGACCAGTAATCTCCTGCAGTATCCATTTCTCCTGCTGCCATCAATCTCAGTCAGAACGAAAGAGAAGGTCTCACTGGAAACAAATGTAGAAAGCTCAGAACACTGGTGTCCACAGTCACAGGTTAACAGAGGGATAAAACCTGTGTGGGAGGTAGAAGTGTACCTGTGGTATTCCGTCAAAGGAGCCCAGTTAATACCCTCTGGGAAACAGAAAAGGGTGATCGCCTTCAGGGTCTTCTCCTCCTCCTCCTTTTGAAATCTCGCCATGCCATCTCTCTGAAAGTACAAAACACACACCACTCTGTTATTAACAACTACAATTAGCACTTTGTGGTTGTTTGCCACTACAAAACAGTCCAGTGTCAGTTTACATCAAAATCTGTTCAGACTCATAATATATATGTAGTGAAGACTTTGAAGAAATTCAATAAAAAGGTCTTAAAGCTGCAGGAGGTGGAAAATAGGGGGAAAATGGCCAGAACTTGACAATCCACCCATTCCCTGTGCAGCTCTCTCCACGGTCCAAATCCAAAGACTAAATATAGAGATAGATGACCTGACCTGTTTCATGTAGCTATGGAAACATGAAACTAAAATATCACAGTTATTGGAGCTGCCATGTTTCTTCTGTGATGAGCCACAGAATAGAGCGTCTGAGGGAATCTGAACAGCGTTCAGTAATTACAGCAGTTAAACCTCCTCCTGGTCTACAAACATCCATCGATGTCAAAAATCCTCTGGAGGGTCACGGGGGGGCTGGAGCCTATCCCAGCTGACATCGGGCGAAGGCAGGGTACACCCTGGACATGTCGCCAGTTCATCGCAGGGCTGACATATAGGGGACGAACATGGGCAATTTAGAGTGACCAATTAACCTGTTTAACCTGTTAAGGTGCATGTTTTTGGACTGTGGGAGGAAGCTGGAGAACCCGGAGAGAACCCACGCAGACACGAGGAGAACATGCAAACTCCACACAGAGAGGCCCCAGCCTGACCTCCTTGCTGTGAGGCGACAGTGCTAACCACTGCTCCACCGTGCCGCCCAGGTACAGATGTATGGATGGACATTCTACCTCGGGCCTTAGCTATCATTGGCACAGGCACATAAAAAGCTATGTTTTGAAGTAACCTCAGTTCAAGTTGTGTTATGTACAGGTGTGATATTTCACAGTCATACTAACATGTTGAAACAACTGCAAAGGAGGGGCTAATTAAAAAATGATCCTGGTTCACTGAAAAGTCAGTCAACTGGTTTATATGTAGGGACTATTATCTCATTACTATTATTATTATTGAGCATAACCAATTTAACTTGACACTAAATCAGACTATTTCTCTTAGTGATCAGCTAAGTACAATCAACTAACTTCTAACACATAATAACACAACACAAAGACACATGTCTGAATCATGTTCTTGGCTGGTGCTCTGCTTCAAAGCTTGATTTGCAACTACGTCTTGGGAAAGTGGTCACCTGTAGGTGGTATGGAAAGCATCAGTAGTTAAAATGTCTTCTGTGTTTGTGTTTCTTGGGGATGCCTCCAGGCGCCTGTATCATGAAGCAGACAAAGCCTAACAACTGCAATAACACTCAGCGGTATCACGAAGGTGGTTATCAACTTGCTTTGTTAAGCCAGGGTTTCTTACTCTGTTGGCAGCAGGTGACCATGGACAGGTCTAGAGCTGCATATTTCTCACAAGAAGAACAAACTACTGCTTTAAACAGATATGAGGAATTTAAGAATATCATACAGACTAAAAGCAACTTAGCTGCTGCAGCCAAAGCCTGGATGCTAAGCTGACAATAAACTGTCTACAGTGTGAATGTGTGAGTTAATATTCTGATCAATATCACATCATTATTGCACGTACATCTGACTATAATTAGAGTGGAGTAGTGTGGACACTAGGTGTAAACATAACAAAAGTTATGTGCTTTGAAACAAAAATGTATTAGTGTAGACAGGGCTTCAAGTGAAGAGTTATGTTAAATGTGAAGAAATTTCTTCAACGTTTTCCTGAGATATCACGAGATGCTGGACACATGTATGGACAATGGGACAGACAGACAATCAGAAAACATATCACCTGCATGGATGTATTAAAACAAAAAAAAAAGAAAACTGCATTGCAGCAATCCTGCCAATAAGTGCATCCATATCACAACACACACAACAGCAAGTTGTCATCATACTGACAGATGTTCTGTTAGACATGATGTTTAGCTGTTACTGGACTGTCATGTCCATTTATGACCTGTGTGTTCTGCAAATGGAACTGACCTTGGGGAACTGGTAGGTGATCTGGGGTTCGTAGCTGCTGCTGTCTTTGGTCTTCTTGAGGCTGACCACCACCAAATACTCAAAGAAGTATTGACCACTGGCGTAGCGGTGCTGCCTCGATGAGTTGTCTGCCTGTGCTGGGCCCAGCAGTTCTGTGGGCTCGGGGTCTTTGACTCCTGCACAGAAATACAGAGGTGGCAAAAGTCCACACATTAAAGGTACAGATACTTTTGTAAAAACACACTGTGGCAAAAGTTCAACTTCTTTACTGCAGCAAAAGTGAAAAGATACAGGCTCTGAAATGTCCTCAAAAGTCATCAGTTGGTCTTTGCAGAACATTTCTAGTGGCTGTTTGTGTGCAAAGCAAACTGAACCTCATATCATATTAATATAATGTGAAGGATCTTAAACCATTCTAACCTTGAAAATGGTTTAAAAACACACAAGACAACAACAACGTAATAAAGACGCAAAAAGACAAAAACACACATGTAGTCTCTGATTTCAAGAATTAGTGCTCATTTTGTTCAGTGCATTCTGATTGATGATGATATTGATGTAAATGACAGTTATTTGTGGTTTCAAACTAAACAACAAAACATATAAACTTTAGGGTTTTGTTTTGTTTACACTGACAAATTAAACACAGACAAAAAATTTTATATTGTGAAAATGATGATAATCATGATAATCATAGTGGTTGATCTCCAAGGAAAATGATCACAATATGACATTAAATTATTCACAATAGTTATCTTTATAATTTTATGACCCAACCCGGTGTGATACAATATATTTCCATATCTGTAATTTGTGACAACCCTTGTCCTTCCATTGCTACTGTTAAATGGTCCAGGTTTAGTTGACTTTCACTGCACTGAACCATGCTGTTCTGGACTTGAAAAGTTGTTCTAACCAGACTGAGCCAAACAGTTGCAGACAGCTCCTGACCTGCTCTCACACATAGCCAGACTCATCCCGTCTCCTTCAGACTGTCAGTCTGCTCATGTGTTCTCTGCTGCATTCCTCCCTCTTTGTCTCAAACAAAAGCTCACCAGCAAGTGGGCTCTTTCTGGCAGTGTTGTGTCCGTCTGTGTACTACTACTGCAAATCAACCATATTTACACACTTATTTGAGTATATTAGCTATAGTCTGATGATCCCTTGACTTAGTTTGCTTTACACAGTGTTTGGAACATGTAGGATGCCAACAAAAATAGTTGTCTTTAAAGCAAGTCAGTGAGTGGAGTTATGATAAAAATAAAACTGGACCCTATTAAATGGAGTGACTGACTTTTTGGTGAATCATCTGTGTTCGTCTAAACTGGTCATGTATTTAGAGCTGCTGATTCACTACTTTTAGTACTTTGTGCACTTTTAAGGACAACTTGATTAGTCGATTACTAAAACCACCAGTTAGCACAGTAGAAAAAAGACACATGCCAGCCAGTTGTTGATAAGGCTAATTCAACATCACCTCATTTACAATACTTAGAAAGCACCAATACATGCATACTGTATATTCACATACTGTACTTTCAGCTGTGTATATACTGAATTAACAGCTTTATTAGTTTTTGTTTTCATGCTTGTTGGTTTAATGGTTATTTTGCTGACTGTTATGTTAATTGTGTTGACTGTTTTGTTTAGTCAGTGTGATCGTTGTTTTCAGTGAGTTAGCTTTAGCTTGTTGAATTTCACCCCTCACTCTTCCCCAGCTCCCTCTTATAAAAATATGGGTACTTCTGTTTCCAAAAAACAAGTTGCTGATAACCAAATTATCAAACTGGAGGCTTCAAAACAACAGTCCACCAACCAATGGGTTTGAGTCACATGGGTTTTCCACTATTTCTATACAGTCTATTATGGTTACGTGAAAACCATGTCTTGCTCTCACTGCCAGTATTTGTTCCATCAGGCATTCCTTTTAATGTTAAGAACGTGGCAGGCATTCACTGTGAAATAGGAAAGGTTGACAATGCTAGTATGATTAGCAAATAATATGTTGATTTGCCACGGAGTAGATGAAACATGTCAACGTTTGAGGTTGAGAAAACAATAGACACATTACTGGAGTTTAAATTCCAGTTGAGTACAAACCTCGAAGTTGGTCCTCCAAATTAATTTAATAAAGGTTAAGAGAGGCCAGAGTGCTGCAGCAGGACTCTGCAGCTCTGTAAAGTGTGTACAGTATCTGTTCAGGCCTACTATCTTACATGAGAAACACACTCTTCTACGTTGGAAACAGTGCAGAAAAGATGGGTTCAATACTGGGTCCTATCATATTAACCATATTACATCCCCTATAACACAAATGGCCACCTTTATGCTGATGATACACTGAAAGTCACTGAAATCTTCCAACAAGCTTCTGATAAACTGTAAGTTTCCCTTTTTTATCTGAAATTAATCCTCAGTTCAAGCAAAACCAAATGCATATTTTCTTGAGCCAGACATATCGTGGTTTGCATATTACCACTTTGATAGGACACAGTATTGAAAGGGTCTTCAAGTACAAATATTTGGGCATCAGGCTAGATCAGAAACGCACATTTAAATTTCAGATTGACTCTCTAATTAGCAAGCTAGGACAAAAAAAATTATGTTTATACAGAAACAGAACAAATTTCTCCATGTTCAATAGGAAGCAGACTGCTGCCATCTTAGATTAGATCTTAGATGTCATCTGGATTCAGTTTATCACTCCGCAGTCTGACTCATTATTGCTGACCATAGACTGTATATAAAGATGGACGTCACAACACTGTTTCCTCTCGTCCCATCCTGCGGTCACAGGAGTTGCCATGTTGCTTGTGTGATGCAATCTGGAGCCAGAGTCAGTAGGGACGCGGGGACATCTGCCTGATTGGTTTGTGGCCATAGGTCTGATGGATTCTGGACTGAGACTGGTCATTACTACTGCTACTAGTCTGCTTTTATTTTCTTTGCTAAGACTTAGCACAATTGTACTTATAGGTCAATTTAAAACTAGCATTAAAAACAACTCTGCTTTTGATTGTCCCTGCTTTTAATTGTGTTCTGTTGTGTTCATTTGTTTGCTGTTTGTTACCCTTTTTATGTATTTATTCTGTTTTATTTGTGGCCTTGAGATAAGTGAAAATGAGAGCATGTCCTCAATGACTCTTCACCATACCTGTTGATGGCTTAATGTGATAATGTAGTTCAGTACTCACGATCTCTCTTGCCTCTGCGGAAGGAGGACCACATGGCGCTAACCCTCTTGAGGGCTCCCGGTCGTCCACCTTCATCTTCAGCTGATGGACTGGAACCTGTTGGAGAAGCACCAGCACCAGCTGCTCAAATCAACATGACCATCACAAAATAATATCAGCTGAAATATCTCAATCTGAGTATCTACAAAGATATTTCTCAACTTGTCCATCCATCATGCTTGGCACTGACCAGCCATAATATAATACTATTATATTACAGCTGGACCCAAATGCTTGACTATTCGAATACTCGTTCGGCAGATACACATCCGGTTTTCAATTTTAATATTTGAACATTCACTTTTTTATACAGTGGAAGCAATAAGGTTGTCATGAAGAAGTAAACACTAGACAATCTTTCTCACGCTGGCATTTAAATTTAACAAGAAGTGGGGCATCCTGTCACACTCAACCTATCATTGTTAAGGTGGAAGGTCTTCTTCAGTCCAGCAGCTCCTTTCACTCATGGTGTCCAGGCTTCACTCTCTGAATCATGGGTCGTTAGCATTATTGGGTCGTTAGCAACTATAATAATATTATACTATATTATTATAGTTTGTCAGCACTAAAAGTGTTTGGTTCATTCACTCTAACCTGCAGACCTTTGTGTAAAATGTTTTGCTCCCACTGTTAAGTCATGATATCGGACTTCAAACGTGTTCTGATCACGTTCAGCTGCAGATGAATTGTGTGGTGACTCTGGGTCCCAGTGGACATCGGAGATGTCCCAGTTTATGTATTAACATCTTATGGACATTAGTGAAACTACTATGCCCATTTTACCACGTTCCGTTGTTCGTTTTTCTGTTTTATCATCTTTACTGTTCAGTTTATCATGTTATGTGTTACTTAAATGTATGTTGGGTTGTTGAAGCTGTGACACTGTGAGTGAATGCACTGCAGCTCTGGGATGAATACGAGCCTGTGAATGAACAAAGATAGGTGTGTAAAGAGAAATAGCAAGATGCTTTACTCTCTTCATGAAAGCCTTGCTGTGTGTAAAGACATCCAATATTAATCACTATAATTGTTAAGAAAAAGTTACTTTCCACCACAATGTTAGTGATTACTATGATACCACCATATCGCACAACCCTATTTCAATATGCTACCATGTAGTTGTCAAAGTGTCTTGTCTGAATGTACAGTGGTCCGTGTTTGCCCTGATCTTTGTGTCTCTGATAGTAGGTGTGGACACTGAACAACAGTTAATTTAAGTCAGGTTCATTGATGTATACTGTGAGTTTATCCTGCTAGCAGTTAGCATGCTAGCGGTTAAGCCCAGTTCAAACCAAAAATTTGCAACAAGATGAGCTGAAAACGTACTACTAGTTTAACTAATACATACTGTACTTACTGTGTTTCCCAGTGACGTCAGAGATGAGGTTACCTTTGGGCTGCTCACCTAGACAGCAGAAAGAAATGTTAATAAACAGCTCAGACTGCTTCTTTAAATCTGAAACCTAAACACTGTATTCACACTGAAACATGACAGATTCATTGACTTGTATTAAGATCATCTTAAAATCTTTTTCATTCATTCATTAATTTTCTGTAACCCCTTAATCATCTGTAGGGTTGTGGGGGGCTGAAGCCTATCCCCACTGACAGTGGGTGAAGACGCCTGAAAAACAATAAACTTAATGTGCAAGTCAAGTATGTTCCTTATGTTTGTATACACTTAAGTGAAACATATCCCAGGGGTGGTAGTTTGGGAGAGCTCAGCCAAGCTGGGCTTAACTGTGAAGAGTTGACTTGAATGGGCCTAAAAAAAAGGGAACTTGTATTCAATCCTCTCATGAAGCCAACAATATTCTTCAGTCTGTTTGAAGAGGTGTATGAAACTGAAATTCCCCACTGAAAGTTTATTTAAACCTGATTTAGTTCAATGCAAATTTGTGCATGTAAAATAGAGGTCCACTTTATGTTTAAAATCATCTGCTTCTAACAGTCTGCTGTCCACGGTTTTTGGCTCTATAATACAAAAAATACAAGTCAAATTTACTTTGACAGTATAAACACAGCATATTTCATGTTTTGTCTGGTCAACTTCATTTGATTTGTAAATATATAGCCATTCATCTCAAATTAATGACATAACAATGTGATTTGAAACAGTTGATGTGAACAGGCGATTGTAATCATGATTTGGTAGAAAAGCAGCATCCAGGAAAGGGCTAGTCCTTTAGGAGCAAAGATGGGCCGAGGATCGACAGTTTGACAACAAATGTGTGAAAGTGTTTAAAATCAATGTTCCTCAAAGAAACATAGGAAAGGATTTGGATATTTCAAAATACCATTATCACTCAGCAGTCTGTGACATCTAAGATCTAATCTAATTCTACCATTGTTTATATTTCTGTCATGTCACTTAGCACCTGCCCAGTAATCCACAGCTGTCAGAAACCGAGATAAGACGTATACATGCAAAAGTATCCCAGTTAAGTACTCCCAGTACTCATATCCAGGTTCAAAACCGGGATAAGGTCTTATCCAGCTTACTGAAATCAGGATATGATGTTTATATGTGCAAACACAAAGGTCACTTCAAAGACCCGAAAATAACCGGGATACTGATGTGCATGTAAACACAATCACTGAGATTTTGGAGCAACAACAAGACAATGCAAAACCACGTTGTGCCACATTACAAAGGCCTGACTGAGAAGAAGAGAGCGCAGGTACTGGACTGGCTTGATGTAGTCCACACTTCCCGTCCCAAATAGAGAATGTGTGGAGCATCTTGAAAATGCAAAAACAAAAACTGTGTGCAGGTGCACACCTTAAGGATACAAATACACCTCACACACTTCATCAGTTGGTGTCTTCAGTCCCTAAAAGTGTTGTGAAAAGAAATGGCAATGCTTTACTGACCCAACATTTTTTGGAATGTGTTGCAAGAATCAAAATTCAAAGGGTTACGTTAATTGTCCTTTTCATCTTGTTGCATGGTTTACATACTTTTGTTCCTTCAAGGCACACCTGTTATATCTGATTTTATATACTATATAAATAAATAAAATACAGATGTTTGAAAATGTATTTACAGTAAGCCCTGCGATGAACTGGCGACCTGTCCAGGGTGTACCCCGCCTTCGCCCAATGTCGGCTGGGATCGGCTCCAGCC
>JAPQRN010022399.1:0-21669 GCA_037367275.1 Coranthus polyacanthus | reverse complement strand
ACTGGATGCCAGAGAAATGTCGTCCAGGTTGAGTACATCCTTGGAGAGTGGATTCCTTAGATTCTTTGGGCCAATTAAGATAAGTTTTCTCTGAATTTAGGAGAAGGAAATTACATGTCATCCAGGTCTTTATGTCTTTGAGACAAGTTTGGAGTTTTACTAGGTGATTTGTTTCATCCGGATTCATGGATAAATAAAGCTGCGTATCATCGGCATAACAGCGGAAATTTATACCATGTTTTCTTATGATATCACCTAACGGCAGCATGTATAGAGTAAAAAAAATTGAGTAAAAAGTACAATCCCCTGTGGAATGTCGTCTTAGTTTGGGTGGATAATTGATCGTTGACATGTATAAATTGGGATCTTTCTGAAAAATATGATTTAAATCAGTCTAGAACAGTTCCTTTTGTCCCAATGGAATGTTCTAATCTCTGTAATAAAATGTTATGATCGATTGTATCGAATGCCGCACTTAGATCAAGAAGGACAAGTATAGAAATAAGTCCATTGTCTGATGATACTAAAATATCATTAGTGACTTTCACCAGTGCCGTTTCTGTGCTGTGGTGTTGTCTAAACCCTAACTGAAATTCTTCAAATAGGTAATTTGCATGTAGGTGGTGGCATAACTGATTTACAACAACTTTTTCAAGGATTTTGGAGAGAAAGTGGAGATTGGAAATAGGTCTATAATTTGCTTAAACATCTGGGTCAGAAGTTGGCTTTTTCAGAATAGGTTTAATAACTGCCACTTTAAACACTTGTGGAACGTAACCTGTATAGTAATTATTTTATTTGTAAAAAAGTACATAAAGTCGTTAGAGGTAAGGTCTGGAGGAATAGAAGGTTCTACAGAGCTGTGACTTTTTGTCAGTCTGGCAACAGTGCAAAAGAGAAACCTGGGATTGTTCTTGTTTTCCTCTATTAAAGATGAATAGTATGCATTTTTTTTTGTTATGCAGAGCTGCAGAGTTATAAAACACTCTTTCCAGGCTAGGTGAGATTCTGGAGATTCAGAGGAGCGCCACATCCTTTCCAGCTTTCGCTATATTTGTTTTAAAGTGCAGAGTTATGAATTCTACCATGGAGCTTGCATCCTATGATTCACTGCCTTCTTTTTCAGAGGAGCTACAGTGTCTAGTATTGTACGTAATGAGGCTGCAGAGCCGTTGACAAGGCTGTCTAATTGTGATGCTGTAAAGTTGTATTTCCATTATTGGCATATGGCATTGAAGTAAATTATAAAGGAACCATAAATTTGGAAATTGCATTATCAGATATACATCTACGGTACTGTCATTTGTTTCCCCATACTGCACAGTCCATTAATGTAAATTCAAAAGTTATTTAAAAAATGGTCAGACAGCAGAGGGTTATGGGGAAATATTATTAAATGTTCAATACCTATGCCATATGTCAGGACAAGTCCAATCTTTATGCTCTCTAGCAAATTGATGGTTGTTTAAGAAATGAGAAGCTACTCACTCCATCAATTAGGATTAAATAACTTGTTACCAGTTGAAACATATCAATTACTACAGTAATCATCCATTTGAAGGCTCTTACCTATTCGCTTAGTTAAATAAAAAAATTTTGGCCGGGCAGTGTATATGGAGAATCCTACACACTTGTCCGTGTGTTGTGTCACAAGTCAGTCAAGTCAGTATCTAACCCTAACCCTGTGACAGGAGGCTTTAGACAGGATATGGATGACTGGTGTCACCATCACCATTAATAGATTCAGTTTAGCTGCTAAAGAGTTTAATATTTTTATTGTCATTGCTGACAGCAGATAGATTGAATACAGTCTCATTTTGTAAAGATAATTTCACATTTTTAACTCTACAATACAGTTAGTTAAAGGTTCACTAATATTCATGTGTGTCTGTATTGTACTGGAAGCTTTTTTTCACTTTAGGTAACTCTATTGTCATCAGTACTAAATAAGATGTGTTATATACACAAGTGAATATTTATGCCAAATTTGAACATCTATAATGATGTAACAGGAACCAACGGACTAAACCTTTTCTTCAAGATGCATGGTCACGTCAAATAAAATAATATTATCTTTTGTTTTACTAATTGTGAAATATTAGGTTTACATTATTTCTGATTTAATAAAACACAAAACATGTCTAATATATGGACTTGATGAAATACAAGATAACTTCAACTTTGTGTAGTGTCATCTCAGTTTCTGACTGGACTGGCAAACTGTGATCATCTGCCAGGAGCATACTCGCTAATATTAACTGCTGTTAGCTCACTCTGTAAATTGTATATTTATTTGATAATATGTCAGGAGCAAGCATAATGACTTCTGTAGAAAATAACACCCCAGCATGCACAAAAGCTTCTACATTGAACCTTGAAATGAATGAATGATGCTCTTTAACTGAAGTTACCTGTAGTTATATTCTATTCAGTGTTATTCTTGTCTGTGTTTTCTTTTCAACTCAAACATGGATACTCACGTCTGTGTCACTCTGTTTCCTCTGCAGAGTGCAGCACCATGAAACTGAACCCCCAAGAAGCTCCACTCTATGTAAGTATTCTGGTCGTTACACACCAAAATGACCTGTGTTTTCCATTACATTTCCACTCACACATGGATTTGAGCTCAGGCTTAATCATGTGAATGATTTGTAGCTGAAAAGGGAGAAGTAACAGAAGGAGTAACTCCACTGCTGCCTTTATAAGCAGCTGATGGCCTCCCTCAATGTGGGTACTCATGATCAACAACCACACATCATTAATGTGGAAGAAAATGGTCAAGTAATTGTATTTTAAAACATATGTATGTACATGAACATGCTTTTTTGACTCTTCAGGTCACTGCAATAAATTAGTAGCAATTCTAACTTTGACAACAGTGAGGTTGAAAATATATATTCATACACTTATGATAGTTCACAGCCTTATTATTAATAGAGTGCTGCTCAAAGGGGCCTGGAGCAGATGAGGAGAAGAAGGCATTTTCTTATAATTTTAAGTAGAATATTGAGTTGTATTGAAGTTAAAATATCCTAAGCAATATTGACCAACAATTTAGCAACTAATTGCATTCACAAAATTCTGGTTTACAGTCCTGTTCCTGTTGTACTGTAGCAGGTCTGACTCAGCTCCCTTCTTTGATGTAATTTGACATGGTGTGGAAAAAGATTTCTGAGTTTACAATGTACACTTGGACATGCTATGTATCCCTGCAATATGTTGTACTCAAATATGGCACATGGTTTTATTTAAAACCTGTTTCCTGTTACATACAATATAAGTTGGACAGTTTGTGCAGCTTCTTTCATACAAGTTAGTGCTTCACAGATGATTGAAACTGATAAGACAGAACAAGTATAACCATAATACAGTGAAATGAAAATTTGATTAAAAACTAGATAAAATAGTTTAAAAAGACAAAATATGAATATATTATAAAATTGCTATACAACACAATATAGATACCATAAAATAAGTAATCGTTTTAAATCAGAAGAAATTGTTAGAAGGTACAATTTTACAGCATAAATGCATTAAAATAAGTGTTAAGGATTAAGTGAGATAATTAATACCTATACACCATACTTTAATTAAATGCCAGAGTGAAGAGGGGGGTTACTATACTTTGAGCTGCTCTTACCAATGGCTGTGTTTTGAGCTGATAAAATGCAGATTTTGAGATAGAGATTTGAGAAAACACATGAGCCTTTAAGTTTAAATTTGTGTCAAGGACAACGGCAAAGTTTCTTGCTTAACGTCCTGGAATAAGTCCAGGGGAAATTAATTTTATGACCAATTTCTCTCTGTGAGCTCTAGAACCTGATTAAACATAACTCAAATATCAGTTTATTGTTGTTTGAGCTGTAAAAACTATATCCATCCATTCATTTTCAAGTGGTGTGTCATTGGTGTGGGTCAGTAAAGAGATGCTATGTCTCCTGATGACATGAACTAGCAAGACAGCTAGCATGTAAATAGAAGTGGCCCTAAAACGGATCCTAGGGGAACCCCACAGTTTATTTTAGAGGTTTTGGAGAAGTTCTTATTAATTACAACAAAGTATAGTTGTAAAGACAAATGTTATTATGAGTTTGTATTTGGGAGGACATTTTAGCCAGTTTAGCCAGAACTAAATGAAAGCTGTTTATACAGCTGAGGGTTTATACATAGTTTGAATGATGGAATCAGGTTAGGTGAGGTTAAGGGGATAGAAATGCATTATGTCAATGAATGTTCCCATAAAGATAGTGAGGCATGACTGTGCATTTGTGTGTGCACTCAGATTTGAAAGAAACAACAACATATTTGTGGTTCTGTTGAACCATTCATTTAAAAATATGTTTTGGTCACAGGGAAATTACATAGCACCATATATGTACATGTGGGAAAGCAAAACCGCTCCTTTTACTAGAGGCAGCATAGGACCATAGGACTGTAGGACCTCTTACTGTCATGAACTGAATCCAGAAACCACTGGTCAAGTCATTTAAAGTTTATATTAGAGTTGGGCAATATGACCAAAAATGTTGTCATGATGAAAAACATTCTTATTAGTCGATATCAATAATTATTATAAATTAAGCAAGACAACAGTGTTTTAGCTAAGAAGGTGATCAAAATCAACCCTAAAGAAAAATGTGTATTTATTGCAATATAAAAATAATTGCGACAGCGATAATTGTCATTTTTTCACCCAGTTGTAGTTGATATATAAACAAATGTGGACATGTTTTGCAGGTCTTAAGAGCACTACTTCCAAAATAAAGCTATATATGATGTGGTGTATTGTTTTAGTTTTAGTTTATAGAGCAGAGTTGGCTAATGTGATGCTATATACAGTACCATGCAGTGGTAGAAATGTGTCCATGGGTAGAGATTTGACAACACCTTCTCCATCGTGGGAGCTTTCCATTAGTTGTAAATTCAGGAATGTGGAACAGATCTGCTGTTACACATTTGAAAACTAAGGATTTAACTCAGAAGCACGAGTTCACTGAATTGCAGTTATACTTGTTACAATTGAACACACTGTATACAAAATATGTTTGAAGTGTGCCTGTGATGTTTCCTCATGTTTCCTTGCAGAACACCTGAGATTAATACTAGTGCAAGTATGTTAGCCTAGCTCAGTTTCCTTATTCACAGCTAGCCAAGCATCTGTAACTGCTCCAGCAGGAAATGTGAACCATCTCCACTGGATCACTGAGTCTGAGTGTGGGGCAGACTCTTTAAAGGCACTAATCCATGTGGACATCCCAGTTTGTGCGTCAGCCCTGTGTGTGTGTGTGTGTGTTGCATGAGTGAGAGTGATCTGAAAAATTCCTGTGTGCTATTGTTAGCTTGTGTTTGTGTGGGTGTGGCTGTTAACAGGCTTTAACTGCATGTTCAGCAAGAAGTGTGTGTGTGTGTGTCATGTTTTATATAGGGGGCATGTATTGAAGGAAATAAGCTGAGCATAGAGCAGTATTCAGACACATAAGGCCAGGAATGGATGGTGTTTGTTTCTTAGTACTGAACAGATCTCTATGTTGACTTTTGTGCTAGCGCTGCAGCTCACACATTCATACTGTGTTGAAATGCAGCTGGTGTCATTTCAGCGCAGTCATAAATCCATCTGGTTAAATGAAGCAGTGCAGAGGTGATGCACCCAGATCACACATGGAAATAGCACTCAAATACCAAACATGCCAGGATACTGGTGTGAAATTATCATGGCATAAAAACATCAGATGTATCCTTGAATCATCTCACAGTAAAAATGTGGGTGACATGACGTTGAGTGGGATTAAAGTCCAAGTTGGACCATTCAGGACTATTTGATATTAACAGTTAGATCAGTGTTTCTCAAATAGTGGGGGGCGCGGTGCGATACCAGTGGGGGCACGTGTGACCCCGGGGGAACATGCTTTTTTGCCATATTAGAATAAAGTGTAATTGCACATCCACTATAGTAGGTGGCAGTGGCACTCTCATTGTCAGAGTGTGCGCAGGGAGTATTAGCTCTATGGTGTAGGGTTTTTTGCGGCAAGCATGCACACAGAACAGAGCGAGAGATATGAAGTACAGTGAAGAAACCCCCAAGAGCCATGGAAACATTTTTAACAGTGAGTAAACGAAAGGTGGATAGAGACGGAGACAAGTTGACAATTGAAAGTCTCCCAAAAGCTAAGATAAGGAAATATGATGAGGCGTATGTAGCACTAAGGTTTACTGTGACTACACTATAATTGCAATTAACAACGTAATTCTCTTTTTCTGTTCATTTTATGTCTAATACAATATTGGCCAATAATTTATTTGTACACATACAGTACACCTACTGAAGACGAGCAGCCATTTATTGGCTAAAATTACATTTCTGTTTATCTTTTATGCTTTAGAAACTAAAATTACACTGGGCAGGTATGACATAAATGAAATTTACAAAGCCTATTTCTGAAATATACAAAGAAATGACTGATAATGACAGGTACCAGTAGAAATGAAGCACCTCCAGATGAAGGGGACACACAGAGAAGATGTCATTAAAAGAGCACCTGCCAAATCTCAAACAGTGGGAAATTATGTGGACATGTGAATAAATATGACATTTAATCCGGCTATTTTGTGGTTAGCTCAAAGAAGTGAAGTTAGGCAATTATTGAATAATTGGCACAGGCCTAGTCATGCATCAGCAGTGCAGCAGTAGACCTGTACTAGAAGGAGAGCTAATGTAAGCAGATCAGAAACACAGCACAGCTATAGCATGAAGCAACATGGAAATCTACTGAGTGTGGAAAAAAAGTCCTAAACGCTGTGATTTTGTTGCCTACTTGATGACTTGGAGTTGGAAAAAGTTGTATTCCTTCGGATGTTTTATTCCATCAGCCAAGCTAGCATTAGCATTTAACAGTAGCAGCTGTGATGAGGAAAGAAAAAGTCAGAGGAAGCTTATTAATTCTCTGGCAAAATGCACAGTCAACAAACCTATTGTCACGATTGTAACACTAGGTTTACATGAATTGTTCTACTTCAACACACTCCCCCCTCTACAGAGAACAATATAATGATATATTATGTTCCACATAATAATGAATCAATTAAAATATACTGTATAAGTCATTATATATTTTAGCCTATGGTTATTTGGTTTTGCTACCAGAGTCTCTGACCACCTCTGATGGGACCTGTTTGCCTGTTACATTTTGAGTATTTTGTTTTTTCTCTGCTGAAACAGAGTGTGATAGTTTCCACACATGATGACAGTGTCCATCTTATTCCAGTACCAGCTTCTGCAGGGAGATGAGAGTGGAGAAATGCACAAAACAGACAAACCAATCTCGATGTGCCAGCCAGTTACTCGTCACACTGAGTCAATGCCAATGGTGGGAATGTACAACTCCTCACCCCCTGCCCCCCAACACAAACACATAAATGCACACAAATACAAACAGCTGTTCTACTCAGATGGAAGGAGCCTTTTAACTGTGCTGCAGAAGAGCAACACTTTAGAAATTACCTCTTTTATTTCTTCTGACAAATGTCAGCACAGCAACTGCAGAAGTCCATCCAGATTTGACATTGTAACTGCTAACAGCAACAATTCTTGTGGATAGCAATTTCAGGGCCTCTGTCCGTCCACTAGTAGGGCTGTTACAATATTGACATTTCAGTTGATGGTTTATTGTCATACAAATAAATGGTTAATGATATTACTGTCAATTGTGTTAACTTATGCCACCAATGTACTCTAAGCCTAATAATTATGGTTTAGTTTAATTAGAAACCTATACCTTATGTAGTGAGACATTTATTGGCATATAATTTTGAAACTTTAAAATTGCTATGAATGAAAATTGAACATGACTTAAATATATAAAACCCAATATTCAACTGAGGTACAAAATCAAAATACACCATGTACTATGGCCAAAAAGGTCATAATAAAAAAAGTAAATTGGGTAGATATGACATAACCTGAATATATAAAGCCCATTACTGAACTATTGGACCAAGGTATTAGACTTGTGGTCATGAGATTGATCATAAGATTTCGAATAAGATAAGATTTTGAAAAAAAATTTCAGACCCCATTACCTCCTGTTTCACCGTTGCACCTTTTTCCATTTAGCCCCTACAAATGGTTTAATGTCAAAATAATGTACTACACTGTTGGTCCTTGGACCCCTATTAATGAGTTTTTACTCTGAACCATGCAAAGTTCCTAGTATAAAATCCCAGTATAAAAATATCGATATGGAAATTTTAACAAAATGCATATAGACAATAAGACTTGGTCCTGATTTGCACCACAGTCCTTTAGGCTACGGTTCTGGCATTGCCTTCATTCTGTGTATCAGGGTCTTAGTGGAATAAAGTGATTCCTGCACAGAATGTGAAAAGCTGGCTGGTTTGTATAAGTGTCTTTGTGTTGTCTTATGACATTTCTAACAGTATGTGTGTCTTATCTGCAGGGAGAGTGTGTGTTGACAGTTCAGCTCAATGACGATGAAGCTGCCAGAGGAAAAAGAGAAGAAGAAGAGGAAGAGGCAGAGTTTTATCTTTTATTCTCGGGATCGACGCAAAGACATCTGAGCAGTACGCTACGAATCAGCCACATCACCCTGCAGGCAGTGTGTCCAGGTACTAAACACACTATGGCAGCACAAAACAACCTGTTTGTTTAAGCAAAGACAAGAAAAGGAAGCACAAAGGTTTTTACAGGTGTTTGAAATGTACCTTTGCTGAAACAATGCCTCTCGAACTTTCCAAGTGTCCATTCAGCTTTAGGAGCCACCATAATTTTCATGCACAAGGTTTCTTTTTCCTCTGTACAATAAATAAATAAGTAAATAAATAAATCATATTCAAGATTTTGATATTATTTTATAATACATAACAATAATAATGATAATGCATTTGATACATTTAGTCCGGTGTGTCCGATGTCCTTACAGACATACCTTCTTATAGAGATGTACCAAGGATGTATTTAAAAATTATATATAAGATTCACAGCAGCAGAATATACAACTGCCAGTCTCACTCAACATCAATTACACATGACTACACAGTGTTCACACAAAACTTAAATGACACATTAAAAGCTGCTCTGAAAGGATGAGTTTTGAGGAGCAAATTGATTTGAATTGAGGTAGATTGATGCTTTTGTGGATTTGCAGCAGTCAGTTGTGGATGTCATGAAGGCATGGTTGA
The DNA here is from genome assembly GCA_037367275.1 of Coranthus polyacanthus. Classification (NCBI taxonomy): domain Eukaryota; kingdom Metazoa; phylum Chordata; class Actinopteri; order Kurtiformes; family Apogonidae; genus Coranthus; species Coranthus polyacanthus. The sequence goes on along the minus strand of JAPQRN010022399.1, from coordinate 12,474 downwards.
GGGTTTCAGTGCCAGAGGAAGAGAGTAATGAACAGAGACGAGCTATGTTTTTTAAGTGTAAAAAGGCTGTTTTGGTGATTTGATTTGGGGCATACTCACATTGGTCAATCTGCGTCAATCTGGAATAATTGATGTGAAACTTGTTGAGTCAGTAGTTTTAGATGTAGGTGAAGACTGTCAAGTGAAGTTGAACATGTAGGTAAGGAAGGTAATGTATTATTTACCTTGTTTATGTGTTTTGTAAAATCACATGATTGTATGATGATCTCTGTTTCTTAATATTACATCCTCATTGTCATAGAATTACTGGATTTATGTCAAAAATATAATGTAATATGTCAAAATCTCTGATTCTTTTTTCACAGTGGTTTCAGTCTTTTATCACAGTATTCCTATTAGGGTGTAACTTAATGTTTACATTACTGTTAGCAGTTGCATTTTTCTATCCAGTACTGTTCAAACAAAGCCTGGCACAATGCTGGAGAGTTGAAGAAATGTTGATGAGCTTGTCAGGGCACTTGTGTGGTAAAAGATTTGAATGATGGTTTGTTGATGCATTGTTAAGTGAAGATTTGTACACCTAACCACTCCCATTCCAACACATGGATGTGGTGAGATCGCACAAAGGTGTGGCAGAGCATGAACTCACCTGTAGAGGGCAGCGTGACAGGATTACTAGCCTGGTGTAATCAAACTGTACAGTATCAGTTGACAGGTTTTAGTCCCACCCTTTAACACAATACCTAATGTGTGAAAGTGTGCACAACATAAAATCAGTTACTGTTGAGAAAGAATAAAGCAAAGGATGACTGTGTTATCTCCATATTGTGTCTGACCCTCCTCTCTGCTCTCAGTGACTTGTGCACAGCTGAAGCTTCCTGCTGGGCGTCATATCTGATAGAACAGCTCCTGTTAAAACACTAACACATTCCTGACTAATGGATCAGGTGGATGCAGAGACGGAAACATTTCCAAGCTCTGAAGCCTCTGGTGTAGATGTGTTGTCAGGATTATCAGGTGGCTGGAAAGCTTCTGGTCCGACACAATATGAGCTATTTGGTGTTCACATTCAAACCCTTAACACAATTTATTGACAGACAGGTGATTGTTATCCTGACATTTGGATGAAGCAGAGTCATAGAGGTCCTTGACACAGTATATATTGAGAACACGCTAGGGGCTAGTATCCTCCTTAGTTCATTTAGTATAACTAAAAAATGATGCATTATAATCAGAATACTGCACTGTCCCACAGGGGGATATGGGGATACACCACTGGATACAATAATCATGTCTCTTTCTCTTTTACCAGCCTCAGAACAAACAAAGCACTTTGAATGCAGTACTAGTAGGTTCAGAATTATGGTTCATGGCATTATTTTTCTGTTTACACTGCTGATCAGCAATGGTGAAAATAACCAGCTGCATTTATTTAATTGCTGTACAAAAGTGCAGCAAAGAGTTTTGTTTTCTTATTTCAGAATGATAGTGGTTGGTGCCATCTCCAGGGCTGGCACAGCACGTGGTTATTTGAGGCTAGTTTATTTCCACACATACAGTGCACCTAATGAAGATGAAGAGCCACTGTCTTTTAGGCTTTGTAAAGAAAAATGGCACCATGCAGATTTGACACACAGAACATAAACAAATAAATGACAGATACCAATAGAAGTGAAGCACCTCAAGATGAAGGGGATGTGTAGACATGACATCACTCAAAGAGCGCAATTCAAATCCTAGACAGTGGAAAATAATGTGGACATAGTGATCAAGTATCACATTTGTGCTAGTTTGATCAGCTGTTTTTATACCACTGAATGGAGATGATTATCACCTTTATGCAAAATAATTGCACTTAACTCAAATATCTGTGATAAGGCAGTTATATAAAAACTATGACAGGCCTAACTTGTACTTTACAAGTATTCCCACGTTTTGTCCTCTAATCCATGACATTTTAGAGGTAGATGCTGCTGTTGTGATCAAATCTACAGCATATGACATACTGTCCTCAGGCTTTAGGATCGTATAAACAATAAACATGTTTGTTTATTTTATTACTTATAAGAAACTTTAAAATTATTATTTATTTATAATTGCTTATAATAACAGTATGACTAAAACATTAATTATTATGCACTTCTTAACAGTTACCTTTGCATTTATTAACACCTCATTGAATTGCAGCTACTGGATCTAAAGTGAGAACAGTACCTTACTAAGGTTAATACAGCAACTTAGTAAAAGTGTAACAATGACACAATAGTTAAGGTACAGTTAAACTCCTTAAATGTGTTCATAATGCTATTATAAACAATGATTTAGAAGTCATAAAGCTTAAAGAAATGTCTTGTAATCTATGTTTATGGTCTTATTATTAACAATTATATAGTTTTATTAATACATGATAATGTCAACAATCATCTTACAAAGACTTACAAGGACCTAGCTATTAACTTCTTCATATTATTTTACATTTATTGCAAGGACCTTAATATAAAGTGCATGTGTTTGAACTGAATTCTACTGTTCTGTTATATTTAGTGCTGATGGTGTGTGCGTGTGTGTGTGCATGTAGCTCATAATGTGTGTGAGCAGGTGCTGGTGACGTTGTGTTTGGCTCGGCCTGGTGGACCAGTGGACACATGCTCACAGACGAACTTCAGCTTTGTGCAGGTAACAACATAGTTCATTTCCATCAGAGCTTGAGGTTTCAATTGTTGACCAAATGCTCTCACCTCGAGGTCTAGGCCTCATTTTACATGGTCATCCTCAGCACATGGAAGTGTCCATTTGTCATGGATTGTGTTTTTGAATATCCATAGTTGATATGAGCTGTTTTCAAAATTTTCTTAACCACATTGATCCAGAGCTTGTGGACCAAATATGTTAATATGTCCAGTGTTGCCTTCAAATGGAACTTGGGAGGTCATACACTTGGCACAAAAATTCAAATACACACAGACCTACATGGTGCTACACTGATGTTTACATGTTTATTGTTTGTAGGACCTGGCCATGGACATGGCTAACTTCCTGCTTAATAACACTGCACGACAGGAAGCTCTGCTGTTGAGTGATGAGCAGGTAAGTAGAGGATTAAACCCAACTACAAACTCAACACTATGTTTGATATTTCTGATATTAGTTTTTAGTGCTTCTAAAGGTAAAAACAGGCTTATATTTGTGGTGGCCGCAATAAAAAGTACAACAACACTATAGTTTTTATTTTATTGCTGACTAAACCCATGTTTCCACTGACGGTATCGTCTCACCTCCACTTTACTCAGTACAGATTTTTTTTAATGTTTCCTTTATGTGATAGCAGGTCCTGCCAGGCACTATCAGGTAATATTTTTAAGGCGGTAGTACTGAGGGGGTATTATGCATGCAGTGAAAATGCAATGTGCTGCTATCAAAAGTCAGCCAAGTTTAGTAAAGTCAAGGCAAATTGAGTTGATACCATCAGTCGAAATGCACCATAAAAGTCAAATCCTGATCTGTCTACAAAGCCTTACATATTTGTTAAAGTTGGAAATGCATAACCATCATTTAAATTGAAAACCGAAGCTGGCTGACAGCTTTTGCCTCCTGAACCAAAGTGAGCCTCTGGTCTGGATCACATAATATTGTTTCAAATTCCCAGAGTTTGTCAAAGCCTTTGTCTTGACATGTGTTTCTGCAGCTCTTCATTCGTGGTGGTATTTTGTTGCTGTTTGCCTGGAATTTAGTATTTCGGTTTGTTTCTTGTATACAGTGAATATTGCAGTCCCCTTATTGTCCACATATGGGGACACATACCTTATATACACACGTGTATATATATTCACAAAATCTGTTTCCATTGCACTGATTTGCATTTACCTTTTTTTCAATACGGCAGCTTTTCCACCCCTAACAAGCGTAAACATTTATTTGCGATATTCCAAGACTTCGTGGAGAAATAAGACGAGCAGCTGATCTATGCACTGTGCAAAATAACTCACCTAACTCATGCCTCTATGAGACTTGTGTTTTCATCCAGCTCGGTACATTAAATTTATAAACTGTACGTGCAAAGTGCAAAAAGGTCACAAGCAGCATCTGACAGTCAACACAACACCATGTTGTGTTAAACAGTGAAATGTTAAAACAGTGGAAGGAGGGAAACATGGCTTTTCCATGATTTCCATTGTTGGAAAAAGTTTTTGTAGCAAATGTTTTTACTTGCGTGTTTTGTTCTCTCTGTCAGATTCCACTGAAAGAATGTGAGAGACTGGATCAGAACCTGGCCCGGGCCTTAAAACACCTGACCCTAGCCCACCAGAGGAGCCCCGTCTCAAACACAGGGTTCCACACACACAGAGTGGCAGAGACTGTCCATACAGCACATACACAGTCAGACAATCAGACACACATCGAGCTTGCCACGGCATCAGACACACAGAGCACAGAGGAGGACACATGGAAGGACATCTCAATGCAGCAGGACAACGGCAGCAGAGAGGAAGAAGGTTTTGTGAAAGGTCAGTTTAACGTCTAGATCCCATTTCTACATCAAAACCAGAGATAATTCTAACTGGCTTGTAAAGTTGGGTGGCCATCTTGTTAGTGGGGCTAGAGGACTGGCAGTAGGAAGTGATTTCATATTTTCGCAGCTTTTATCTTTACTAAACCGTGGGATGTGTTGGCTGCTCTTAATAATAACCTGACAGATGGATTTATAACATCTCAAACACTCACAGGTGGAATGCACATATTCGTGGTCAGTAAATCCAAATAAAATTACTTCCATCTCAGTTTTTAGGGTTGCTTCAATATAAAAATCACATTTTCTGATTTATTAATATTGTGTGGTCGGACGGGCAGTTAATGATCACTATTACCTAGTGATTACTAAACCTAATAAAGTAGTTTCATTGCTTAAGCTTAACAAAGCTGCGAGTGAAATCTGAAAATAATGATTAAAAAACCTAAAAATAATTTGTTAATTTCATGTTAATGTTAATGAAAATATAGTATCACACAGGATTTGAACCCTAGTCTCCTGCATGGCAGTCCTGAGTGTGACCCACTAACCCACAACTACTTTGTATGGTTTAATAGTAAAAATTATTCCTAACAGATGCCTGGTGTTTGTCTGTCTGACATTGGTACATGTTCAGAATACCACCTGCCGTTTGGAGCTTGTTAAACGACACTTTGAAACAATTTGTGCTGACTTCTATGCTGCTTTTATCTATGAAAACATGTCATGGAAGATAACGAAACAAGGTGCATGAGCCACTTAGGGCCTGATTTACAGAACACTTTACACCAGTGCAAACCCTGTTTTGGGGTTAAAAAACTACTGTTGAGATGTTAAAGGTGTGCAGCGCAAAATTAGCTCTCGAATGGCATGGACACAGTTACTTTATGTGCCTGGTCTAATTGCATATGTATTTGCAGGCGTTTCCATTTCAAAGCGCAAATTTTAGGGAGGAGAATATTCAGTGAGCCATGCAACATGATTTACTAAAGTTTGCAGCTGGTAATTTACTGCTAATTGCACCATTATTTAACACAGAAAAAACACATGTCTTTACCCACTTAAGCCTGACATAACTGTGACATTTACACATGGAGGAGCTGCTGAGAACAGAGCACAGGTGATAGAAGAGAGTTTTCTTCACTCCTTTTAATTTATTTGAATGACATAGGAAGGTGTTATCATAGCAGATCAACTACGAAACAGTCCACATTTCACCTGCGTTGTACCTGCTCCTGAGATCAATATTAGAAAGAGCCACTGATATATCCTCTAACCCAGTTCTACTGCAGAAAACTCCTTCCGTTGCCTGTCTTTGGTCTGTGTTGCTGTTTCCAGAGAGAAACCTGTGTAAAACCTACACTTGTGTCACATTGCTGTAACAAGCTGTGTCTGTGTTGTCAGTAGAATCCCTGCGCCCTCATGAGGTGTGTCTATGCATAGTCTGGCTCTGTGCTAAGTTGCTCTACCAAGACCAGCGCAGGTCATTACTGAAATGAACTGACTGCATTTGTGTTCATAATTTTCTATATTGTTAGTAAATCACCCACAAAAATTAGTCACTCCCTTCGGTGCTGTTTCTGCAGAGCAGCCTTGCTAATTTGCGCTGCCTTAGTAAATCTGGCCCTTAGTGTTCAATACCCTAACATCTTAGGATCAGGACCTAAACATGATCCTCCTACTCAAGCCCCTTAGCCAATCACAGTGCGATTAAACCTCCTACCATTTGGTTCCACTATACTTTCTCGCATACATATGCATACATTCATGTATGAATGAAAATACAGTATATGTATCTAAGAGTATATGACTGTATATGTATATGAAGGAGATTGTCTGTATGAGTCAGAATACATTATGTCTTGTACAGCTCCTCATAGAAATGCCTGCATACATTCTTTCTGTCACACTTTTCACGTCTTTTCATCTCTCTCGTTAAAGTTATGTTTTTTTCTTTTTTCAAGCTGCAACAGCAGCCTTATAAAGTCAGGAAAATCTGTGTTCAACATGCCAAAAAACAAATTCTCTCACTGTTAGCAGCTGCAAATTTCCCCCTGTTTTTCAGATTTTGTTTCACTGCTGCCAACCAGCTGAATATCTGACAGTGATTTGTGATGATGCAGATGGTTTTATATCTTCAATTGTTTGTTATTATTGGGTGCAATTCCACTTCCATCAAAATAGTAGACTTCTACATGTCTGTCTGATGACTAAGAATCTGTTTGCATATAAGAACTCTGTTGAGTCCTGTTCTATTGAGATTTGCAGAATGTGTAAAAGTTTAGGTGTCACATGATTTAAAGCGTCTTTGGGTGTCCTGAAAATCACTATATAAGTCCATCCATCCATCCATTATCTGCCGCTTATCCGGCATCAGACAAGCGGCATTATATAAATTACACTATATAAGTGTAATTTATTATTATTATTATTATTATTATTATTATTATTCTGGTAAACATTACATTAACATACCTAACTGTTTTCATTATCGATATTCTATATTGTTGTTTCATTTATTTGCAAAAAAACCCTGAGGTAATGGGTTTGCTTGTTTACTTCAACCAAAATTGGTATTTGTTACAAACAAACATAAATCAAACCCAAATAAAGCACTGCTGGTAGGCAATGACTGGAGAAACAAATAACGTATAACACAATGAATATATTTCAACAAACAGTCTTGAATGTATTTTTTTTTTTTTTTGAGCAAGTAACTTAACCTCAAATTAATCAAATTAATTGTATTTATTGCCCAGTCCTAACTGTGACTTTTTAAAGATAACAATTTTAACTTTGGTGGGAAGATAAGTCAAATCCTGTTACTGTACTTCAGTAGAGTTTTCAGGTATCTGAACTTTACTTGAGTATTTATTTTTCTGATGACCTTCCTTTTCCTCTCTACATTTTAACACAAATATCCACACTTTCTACCTCTTGCATTTTCAAAACATGCTCCTTACTTTGTTTTTATGGCATTCAAGGGGATTTATCCATTTTTTATTTTGCAGCATACTATATCTTGCCAACATCAAGACCAATTTCAACTTGCATGAACAGGACAACACATTAAAAAGATGACCCCTTGGTCGGTCTTGTACTCTGGTTCATCGGTCAAGTCGACCCCCTCACCTCATCTCATTTCTCCTCTGCAGCTGGGTCTGAGTGCCATCAGCTCTCCAGTCTGCTCCACTTGGCAGCGGGTCATGGTCTGAGGACGGTGGCATCATTGGTCCTGCAGCAGGCTGGAGGGAGGGAGGCTCTGAAGCAGACCGACTCTCAGGGACGCAGTCCAGCTGCTGTGGCCCAGACCAGAGGACACCAGCAGCTCATAGAGCTCTTCACCCTGTAAGTACTCTGTATTAGGACTACACTGTTTGCTTTTTTTTTACTACGAAGCTGACAGCATTTTCAGAATTTACTGTATGTAGTGTGTGTAAGAATGAGAAACATTTCATTATAACCTAACATAACATAACATTCATATTTTCATGAGCCCAGTTCTTGGTATTGGTCTGAATAAGTTGACACTGTAGTAAACACACTAATCTTGGCTAGATTTCTTAAAACTAGTATAAAAGTTAAGACACTGAAAGACCAGAATGGACCATAAAACTACAGACTCTATTTCCCGGAAAAAAATTCTAAAAAGCATTTAAAAATTAATATCTGTGATTTGTTAATTCACTTCAACCTAACTGGCAAAAGTACTAAGTACTTAATTGTATTTTGTAAATGTAAACACATTTATATTTTGATGCCTGCAACACACTCAAGAAAAGCTGTTTGTAAAATCAGAAACTTGAGAATAAATGAACAACAATGCTGCACAGTGTCTTCTGACTTCCTGTCAGCTTGATGTGTGTGGCCATCATCCCCAGAAAATGAAGGGGATTCATTTGGCTCTGATTTCTTTTCATGGACAGTTTGCTGTTAAAGTGACTGCATGAAACCCACTCCCCAGAGTATGAGCTCTGTCCGTTCTGAATCTACTCCATATACTTTCCTCTGTGTCCACCATCAGGACTAAATATCACTTTGTGCACAGGAAATTGCTTCTTTTCAGAGACTGTATTGTAACACGTAAATCAGTAAGAAATAGCTCAATAAACTCATATCATTATTACTATTATACTATTACTATGTGTTTGTCAGGGTTTCTGTGCTGATGTAGTGCTGAGTCACCCTTTCAAAGACTGAATGGATCAGACTGCAGTCTCTCACTGTTCCTCCTGTTCTGTTTCCTACTGATGACATCACAGGCCATACGTCACTGAGGAAAGACAAGGGTTTTGACAAACGGGTGGGCACTGTAGGGACACATGAATAGAGAGAAGAGATGAGTGTGAGCAGAGACACAGCTCATGTGTTTCACTATACTTTCACTGGGAAACAAGGAAATCCATTGTTCCTGCAGGAAATGCTGTGAACATTAGTCTTTTTCTTCTGTATTTTCCTCAATAACTGCTCCACATGAGGAGCTTCTTCTGCATTGCCACATTTACTACAACTCTCCTTGTACTCTACATGTTCTTAGTGCAATATGTGACTTAATGCTTCTGACTTCTTGTCACTCCAGCAGCACAGAGAATGAGACTGACAGTGAAAACACAGCTGCTGGGATGATGACCAGCACTGCTTAAACTAATACAAACTTAATGTAAGAAATAAAACTTTTAAACTTCTCCTCTAAAAAATGTTAGAGGTTAGAGACTATAGTCTGTTATAGTGTTTCTCAGTCACTTTGGTGCATTTCTCGAATCATTAAAGTTTGCAGAACAATAAGTGTTTTGTTTTGTTTGTGTTCATTGTTTGTTTCTCAAAACAATGTGTGCTACCTTATTGTGGTGGGGGAGTTTGAGTGTCCGAATGATCCTGGGAGCTATGTTAGCCCAGGGCTTTATGCCCCTGGTAGGGTCTCCCAAGGCAAACAGGCCCTTGGTGACGGGTCTTTGGTGGCCAGGCCTTCAGCCTGAACCGGCGACGTGGGTCTGCTCTCCTGTAGGCTCACCACCTGCAGAGGGATCCATAGATCCATAGATAGTTAGGGTGCTGTGCGGATCGGGTGGCAGTCCATGGTGGGGGGCCTCGGCCTCACTGGGGGGGAAGGAGCCTGAGCTTGTGCTGGAGGTCGAGAGGTACCGTCTAGATATAGTCGAGCTCACCTCCACGCACAGCTTGGCCTCTGGAACCCAGCTCCTCGAGAGGGGCTAGTCCCTCCACTTTTCTGGAGTTGCCCGCGGAGAAAGGCGGCGGGCTGGTATGGCTTTGCTTACAGCCCCTAACATCAGCCGACATGTGTTGGAGTTTACCCTGGTGAACGAGAGGGTCGTGTCCCTGTGCATTCAGGTCGGGGACAGGTCTCTCACTGTTGTCTCGGCCTATGGGCCAAGCAGCAGTGCGGAGTACCCAGCCTTCTTGGAGTCCCTGGGAGGGCTGCAGGATAGTGCAGACAGACTGGGGACTGTTGTGGGGATTGTTCTACTGGGGGACTGCAATGCTCACGTAGGCAATGACAGACTTCTGTGCTAGTTACAGCTTGTCCATAACGAACACCATGTTCGAGCACAGGGGTGTCCATAAGTTCACGTGACATCAGGACACCCTAGCCCGGAAGTCGATGATAGACTTTGTAGTCGTGTCATCTGATCTCTGGCCGCGTGTCTTGGACACTCGGGTGAAGAGAGGGGCAGAGCTGTCAACTGATCACCACCTGGTGGTGAGTTGGGTGCGCTGGCGGGGGAGGAAGCCAGACAGAGGCAGGACACGCTGGAGGGACTATGTCTCTCGGCTGGCCTGGGGACACTTTGGGGTCCCACCGGAAGAGCTTGAGGAGGTGTCTGGGGTGAGGGAAGTCTGGACCTCCCTGCTTAGACTGCTGCCCCCGCAACCTGGCCCTGGATAAGCGGAAGATAATGGATGGATGGTTGGATGGATGTGTGCAAACTTAAAAACACAGTAGATTACCTGCAAAAGCATGTAATTTGCTCAAAATGCTTAGTTCATGTGTCAAAAGTGAATATTTATGCCAATGAATCTGTCAGTACCATCAAAATGACAAGTCCTTATGTCATTGTTTATGAACAAGATGGTCAAAATGTTTAGTCATGTTGTCAATAGAACAGTTTACTCTGTAAGTATTTTCTAATGAAAACTGTCAAGGCTTTTGGTAAAACTGACTAAGAATGACAACACTTTTTTCTGTGTTGCATAGCAATTTCAAAACTACAAAGTTACACATTACTGTGTGTGAGGGATTGATTGGAAGACACTGGATATGATTCAAAGTGTTTAGTGTACTGTTTGTACTGTAGGACTTTTACAGCACTGCATTGCACAAAGGAAATATTCAAAATGACACAGTTACAGTAAAAAACACCCCTTGGGCAGAGATGTACATGTACATTACAGCACAGTCTCAGTGTCTCATCCTGATGTTGCCACATCCTGATGTTGATGATCCACAAATTGTTGTCCATCCTTACTCCTTTTCTTCCTCTTCCTCTGTTTTGTCTCCTCATCCTTCCATCCTTACTCCTCTTCTTCTTCTTCCTCTGTTTTGTCTTCTTATCCATCCCTACTCCTCTTCCTCTGTTTTGTCTCCTTATCCGTCCCTACTCCTCTTCTTCCTCTTCCTCTGTTTTGTCTTCTTATCCTTCTGTCCTTACTCACCAGATTCACCTGAGACCAATTAATCAATTTAGGACATATTTACAAAAAAAAACGTAATAGAAATGTATAAAATCTGCTTGACAGATTTTGATTACTATTTCAACACTTTTGTATGTAATGACTCCAACAATGAACTAATGCCTAAATGTTTTGGGGGGAAGGACTATTCAACAGAGAACCTGTATAATGTATTTTGACCGATATGACAATAGCAATTGATAATGTAAAAAATAGCAGAGAATTGTACACAAGTAATTGCATGGATGTGTGAAAGCATTTGCTATTTGTTTGGAGTAATGATAAATTGCTTTCATGATGTGCACAAGTGACTAGATGATGTGGAGGTTGAACTTAAGAGTTCTGAGAATTTCAATTCTGATCTGAGAAATGCACCAAAGCAACCAAGAAAAACTGTAATAGTACTGACAGTGTTGACTGAAACATTTGATGACAGAAACATGTCGTTTGTTTCTTTTGCTGAATTCACAACATCGTGAAATTATCCTTTGTGGCAGATATGATGTAAGAGGAAGACGGTCTGCAATCTCCGATTGTCTTGTTTCCTGTGAGCTAATTTCCCTGCAAGAGATCCAAGATGCTTGAACAAGGGGAAACACTAGTAAACCTAATCCAGTCAAATGATGCTTGTGCCCTTTGTCTGCTTGAGTCAGTGTGTTTTATTGATTTAAGTTACTAGTTGTTAGTCATTAGTTTACTTTTCTGTTGCTGCTCCAGCCTTTGAACATCCTGTGAATCTGTCTGCCACAAACATATTTGTTTAATCAACAGGTCAGGTCTCTAGTGTTGCAGTCAAGGGCAAAAGATCATAGCTTGAAAGTTAAGCCAGTGTAGAAGTGTAATACCACTGATGTCCACTAGATACTGGCTCAAAAAAATTCAGTCATTCTGGTCTCATTAACTTTATTTGGACCCTCTAGTGTTCTGGTGGCCCATCTTTAAATTAGTCCTTCATTAATTTTAACTGTGTTGTAATAGAAGGCTTTTAGTGACAGCTAGCTCGGCTGTTGAGTCAGTTTTTCAGAGCTTGTGTTTATTCAATAAAACATATTTTTTCCTGATATAAAACTCTACTGTAGTTGTGGTGTTGTTAATTGTGTAGCGATGATGTGAAGATGAAGAAGGGATCTCTGCCGACACTTTTTTGCTTGATTATAAAAGGTTTATTACAAAAAAAAGAAGAGCATCGAACAGGCACCGTGGATACCTGGGAGAACCCGAAGCCAATATGGTATTCTCTGAATTTCTAAGTCTTTGTCCTCACATATATAGTCTGG